>JASAMW010005382.1:0-24989 GCA_030247985.1 Epsilonema sp. ZAB3_2
TGTGGTGAACTGTACTGAACTGACTTCCCTTTTCAATAGTTTATTCCACGAATGCCCAAAGCAACCAAAGTGATTATAATAAATAGGAAAATGATCATAACCGATTATAGGTATAACATCTGCTACACTGAATCATTTCGAAAAACAAGTCATTAAAGTTTACAATCCTAGCCATTTTTATTACTCCTACATGTGCTACATATTGTCCCTGTCATATTACTTTTCACCATCATATTCCTAGCTTTGCCTTACACAATGCATACGTAGCATAACAACAGACCATTACCACATATTACACCCTCCCCCACTTATTCTGTAGACGTCCTTGTCAGAAGATGTACGTAATTGGAGGGGTGGCATGGGATCGGTTCTTCTCTAGATAGAGAATATTGACCCAATTGCAAGCTCTTAGTATTGATCTTCTCAATGATTTTGAGAAGACATGGTGAGTGCCGCTTGCTCATAACAAATCACTGCAGGTAGATATGTACCTTACAAACAAAGCCCCTTATACCAAGTGCATAATACCATTACTGATAACTGGTTCTTTGTTACTGTATCCCATTTGTGGGAGTATCTTCCTTTCGCTGGTGGAATTTGACCAGACGCCGTAGGTGGACTGAGAAGGGAACACTTTTGGGGTCGCTGGCTTTCTGGATTTTGGCTGTGTTGTTGTGGATGTTGACAACTACATAGGGGTCTTCACTGCCAGCCCACTTAGGTCCCAGTTTCTGTGCTCTTCCCTGAACTTGCTCCACCTTCAACAGGACCTGGTCACCTGCCTTCAGCATTGTTGGAGTGGACTTTTTGTCATGCTGCTTTTTCTGTGTTTCTTGCGCTTTCTCCATACATTTTCTAGCAGCAGACCATGCCAAGGACAGACGATCTCTGATTTGTTCTGGGTATGTCTTGTCATCCCATTGCTGGTAAAGACTGATGGGGTGAAATAGAGTAGCTTCACTTGCTGATACTGCATCTTGTCCATAGAGGAGGTGGAAGGGTGTGTAGCCTGTTGATGTTTGGACAGCAGTCCTGATTGCTGATAGAGCATATGGTAGGTGTTCATCCCAATCATCACTTCTGATTGATTCCACATAGTGGGACAGGATCTGCTGTAGGGTTCTGTTGGCTCTCTCTGTTTGACCATCAGTTTGTGGGCTGTAACTTGATGAGACTGAATGTTTTGTATTCAGCATTTTGAAGATCTCTTGCATGGTGGATCCTCTTAGGTTGGCTCCTCTATCAGAGAGAAATCGGGATGGAACCCCGAATCTGCATATCCAGCCTTCCATTATGTTTCTTGCAATAGTTTCTGCTCTTTGATCCTTCATGGGGAATGCTTCAATCCATTTGCTGAACTTATCGACCATGACAAACACATACCTATTTCCATCCAGGGTTAATGGCAATTCCATCACATCCATTGTGATGATTTCAAATGGACTGCCAACTGTGATTGGTTTCAGGGGTGGTTCTGATTGTCTTGACTTTCTCTCTTGACACTTCAAACAAGTTCTGATATATTCCTTGACATCTTCCTTCATTCTGGGCCAATAGAAATGCAACTGCAACCGGTTGAGTGTTTTGGCAACACCAAAGTGGCCAGCCATCTTGTCATCATGGAATGCTTTCAATAAGTTTTGCCGGCTTTCTTTGGGTACCACAGCTCTAATTGGCCCCATTTTTCCTGCTCTGGTTTCGCGTCTTTTCAGAATCAGGCATCCATTCTCCAGTTCATAGTCTTCTGCTTCTGGTGATATGGGAGAGCTTTTCAGTGCTTCCTTCAACTTGGCCAATTCAGGATCTTTGTCCTGTTGTTCACAGATGTTTCCTGCTGTCATATTGATTGTCATCACCATCATCACGGGTGATCGGGAGAGAGCATCAGCTACTCTGTTGTATGCTCCTGGTCGGTATTGGATGTTCAAATCAAAGCCCTGCAGTTGCTGTACCCATCTGAAAATGCGACCTTCAGGTTTGGGATGTTTTAGGAGCCAGGTCAGTGCTGCATGATCTGTAAACACAGTGGTATGCTGTCCCCAGATGTATGGTCGGAAATGCTGAATTGCATCAACGACTGCCAAACATTCTATTTCAGTAGTAGTGTAGTTCCTCTGATTTTGGTTCAGAGTACGCGACCGGAACTCCAGTGGTCTCCACTTCTTGTTGGCATCTTGTTGACACAGGACTGACCCAATACCAACCTTGGACCCATCACAAAAGATTGCAAAAGGCTGGTGTGGGTCAGGGAATGGAAGGGTGACTTCCTCAACTAAAGCATTTTTCAACACCTCAAAGGCCTTCTGAGTTTCTTCAGTCCACTTCCATGGTTCATCCTGTTTCAGTAGATTGTTCAATGGACGAGCTTTGTCTGCAAAACTGTAGACAAACTTTCGGTACCATCCTGCCATACCTAGGAATCTTCTCAGCTCTGTTTGGCTGGTAGGTACTGGGAAATCAGTGATTGCCTTGATTTTCTCTGGGTCTGCAGACACTCCTTGGGGAGATAGAATATGCCCCAGATACTTCACTTCTTGTGTTACAAATGAACACTTTGACAGCTTCACTTTCAGCTTGTGGTTCTGCCTGCACTTGACTCTTGAGAATGCTGTCAATCATGTGTTGTGTCACCAATGATTTTGGAGGTGTTGAGACACTCCACCAACTACCTCCAGCTGTTTGTGGGCAAATTACCCCAGCTTCCTTGACCATTCCAGCTGGGCTAGCCAACCCAGCGAATGGAATGCAGGCCATCCAGAGGACAGCTGTTACCACAGCCATGAGAGTGAAGCCAGTTTTGTTCAGAGGTCTTCCTCTTGACGCTGACTGGACGTAGCCACTGGCTTCTCGCTCTTGGAAGCGTTGATTCTGGGCCTTCACCAATGCCAATTCCTCTATGAGTGCTTCTCGAGAGCTTGAGGAAGGCGCCTCCATCTGCTCAGGTTTCAGGGGAGAAACCACTTCCACAGCCTTTGCATGTCCCCGAGGAGCGGACTTCTGCCTTGGGGTGAATGAAGGCTTCCTTGGTTCCTCAGCCTTCCTGAACTTCCTGGGGTCTTCAGACTGCCTGGGTTGTGAGCGCCTCACTGGAGATCGTCTCCAGTTGCCCCACTTCTTCCACATGTAGCAGTCTCTTTTCACATGCCCTTCTTTTCCACAGACATAGCATGTCACCCTTCTGCTCATCATTGGTCTTCTTGGTGCTGCTGCCTGCACCTGAGCTGTTACTGGCTCATCCACTGCGAATCCTGTGTACATTGCCCCAGCTTCTCTGTTGAGCCCAGTTGCCTCACTTGCATCTCTCACACCGAGCTTCAGCTTTCGGCCAGCTTCGAAATTCTGTGCGATGCCAACTGCCTCCTGGAATGTTGTCCCAGGCACTGTGTTCTGAATGTGGTCCCTCACTTGTGGGTAGAGGCCTTCCACAAAGAGGTCTTTCAAGATGGAAAGTCGATGCTCTGGTGGCATCGTTGGGTAGGCATTGCGAACAAGTTTCTGCATGGCAGTCGAGTAATGGGCTACACTTTCGTTCGGTCCCTGCTTTCGTCGATGTAGAGCACTTGCGTGCAGACGGGTGACGTGTGGTGGCACGAAGTGTAGAATCATGGCTTGCTTCACCTTGCTGTAGTCGGATCTTACTTCGGGTGATAAATCATTGAAGAAGGAGCGCGCTGTATCTTTCAAAAATCCCGGAAACATCTTTAAGCGCTTCGGCAGAGGCCACTCATGTAAGTCAGCCAGCAGTTCGTAATCTTCTAACCAATCAAGCAATGTCTCTGTGTCTGCCTCTCCGCTGTACGCCTTGACCCTGAGAGGACCAAGCGCACTTTTTCCAGATGCCTTTTCCATCTCCAATTCGTGGATCCTCTGCTCCAGTGCAGCGATGGTACTTGATTCACCCATTGTAGCCATACTGAGTTCTTTGTAGTTGCAAGGTCACGCTGTCAGGTTCAGTCCAGTACACCTTTTGCCTGCCCGTGTGCCCGTGTTAGGCCACCAAAATGTGGTGAACTGGACTGAACTGACTTCCCTTTTCAATAGTTTATTCAACGAATGCCCAAAGCAGCCAAAGTGATTATAATAAATAGGAAAATGATCATAACCGATTATAGGTATAACATCTGCTACACTGAATCATTTCGAAAAACAAGTCATTAAAGTTTACAATCCTAGCCATTTTTATTACTCCTACATGTGCTACATATTGTCCCTGTCATATTACTTTTCACCGTCATATTCCTAGCTTTGCCTTACACAATGCATACGTAGCATAACAACAGACCATTACCACATATTACACGTGAGCCACATGTTGAACGGAACGGACTGCGTCACTGTCACGTTGTTTTACGCTGTGTGTTCAGCAGAACTGTGAGTTCGAAAATGAGGTGCTAGTAAAGCGAAACAATGGAAATAGGCTTTGATTACTATTTTTGTCACCATAAGACTGTGTTCCATTTTCTACGGAAAAAGCGAGACCTTGGAACGGCGATACTGTACATACGTACTGTACGGTAGATTGATAGACATGTACTGCGTAGCGTAGTGCACTATACGCGTATTCACCTGATTTGTCTGATCTAGATTTCCATCTTCACCTGCACTGCAACAAAATTTTGTGTTCTTCTTCCGCACGAAACTGAATTAGTACTGTAAGTAAAAGTGGCCGCCACACTTTGCTCTCTGCAAAAAGCGCTTGTCAAAGGCAGTGGGGAACGGCACACGTAAAATACCGTACTGTGGAAATTAGGCTTAGGCTTAGTGTTAGGCTTAGGCTTAGGCATAGGCTTAGGCTTAGGCTTAGGCTTAGGCTTAGGTTAGGCTTAGGCTAGGCTTAGGCTAGGGCTTGGGCTTGGGCTTGGGCTTGGGCTTGGGCTTGGGCTTGGGCATAGGCTTAACCATAACTGAGATTTTACGCATATGTGCGTGTGGTAAAGTTGCTGTTGACTACCGCCCAATGCGTGTACTGTATACTATTCTGTTGGCCTGAGTGTCAGTGGATGAATACGAACTTCTGCTGTGAATGCAATGGAGACCACAAGATATAGAGTAAAGGCTTTTATTCACTTAGCTTGTACGTTACGATGTTCCAGTCAAGATAGCACCGCCTCCAAGTTGTGACTCCGTCCGCCGCCGAACGCCCTTGTAAGTCGCCCAACGCCGTCCGAACCCTCCAACTCGTTGACCCGACGCTTTTGACGTCCGCTAGCAAGCTTGCTAAACCTGTTGACAACCTCTCTCGCCGTCAACCTCCTTGCTCGATTGCTCAATCAACCTCCTTGCTCATCCCCAAGATCAACCTTCTCCGATCTCTCCGCTCTCTCTCTCTCTTCATCTCTCTTCTACCAACTCACTCACGCAAACTCAAAACCTCACAAAGCACACACATGTCGCACGCCCCATAAAGTGTCACTAAAGGCCATTGCTTCCTAGTTGCGCGTCTCAGACCAGTCGGCTCGCCACATCCTCCCCAACTGCCTTGAAAAAGCTGCCGTGTCCTGCCACATCCTCCCCAACTGCCTTGAAAAACGGCCGCGCCCTGCCACATCCTCCCCAACTGCCTTGAGCTTTTGCTTGCAAAAGCAGAAAAAAACGTAGCCGCCGCACTGCCTCCTCCCCAACTGCCTTGTCGTCGACCCCACGCCCCTGAACAGCCACCCTCCTGTCCTCCAATGACCAACCCAAAATACACGCGAAATTTTAAAATTTTTTTTACTGTGCAAGCTAATAACGTATAACTATTTTATCAGTAGGTATTACCGTACTCTCTTATTCTAATCTATTATTTTACGATCTGACGATAAATATTACTTTACTCTATTACGTTACCAGATAAACTACCTATCCAGCTACCTATTACGTACCTCTTGGGCACGAGCGAAAAGCACGAAAACAGTGAAAACGAAAAGATCGAAAAGCACGAAAACTGGCAAAGATACGACTATCTATTAGGGGTTATCCAATTTTAACTGTAAGTATTACCGTACATACGCTGACTACATACAATGACTACGCCTAACAGAAACGTACAGGTACACAAACAAATATTACACGTCATACAATACATGGTTAGGTACATAACATACGCACAACAGAGCACCAATACACACCGTACATACAATGCATGCTAAACTACATACGCTGTTTGAACGCCGCCGCGATATCCCGCTGCTACCAATCACCCACGTTGACAACTCGTTGACCTTATTTTAATTTTATTTTAGCATAACTATTGTAAACTACAGCAGTTTACGGTTACTTTAGGATCTTACTGACTTTACCGATAAAATGTTACTTTTTTACCGTACAATATTAGTGTAGTTTACTTATTTTAAAATTTGGTTTAACAATGTTTCCAAAATTTCCCATATCCACCCGTCGTCCATCCCTGCCTCTCTCCCACTGCTTCTCGCTCCCCAAACACCACTTGCCCTCCTCCGCCTCCGCCGCCCATCACTTTCACGTTGCTATTTTTCAAGTCGCCATCACTACGCCACACATGCTGCACGTCTCCCCATACGCATCCCTTTCTGTATCCACTGTCACTGTACCACCCAACCAGCTGCCTGCCACGCCGAACACGCCACCAAACTGACCACGACACTTGTCGGTTCACTCCGCATACATGACCATAACAAGATGAGGTAGTATGTATATCGTACACGTTGACCCCAACAGACCACATTGAACAGCCACACGCAAGAGAGCACGCCTCCTTTACGCATCGTAGAAGCACCCACCAATAACTGCCACCACTGACCACCAAAGCTCCCAATAGCAAACCCACCACAATAGAGACGCCACCACACCACTAACTCCCATCTTCTGCCACCGGAACTGTACAATGTACGTACGTTACAAACAACGAAAAAACACGAACTCGACAACCACCAATCAACAGCCAATTCCTCCTGCCAGCTACTCTCCTGTTTACTCCTTCCACTCCTCGCCACCTCCCGCTCACTTCACCCAACTTCTCCTCTGCCTCCCCATCCTCAACCACTCCAACCAACCTCAAACATGGACGCAACGATTGCCAAAGCTTCAACTGATACTGCATGGGATAAACGCCATTGAAGAAAACAAATGAATGGACTGCTTCGACCCTCACTCACACAACACATACAACGCGAACATTTGCCAACCTCATCGGATCCAGAACTCGCAATCATCTTCAATCCACCATGGCTGCCAAGCAAATCACCAGCAACTGGGAAAGAACGCTTGCACCACTCAGACCAAAGAATCCATCGCAACTCCCAAACCCAACTCAGCTGACCACGCCATCCTATCAAAAACCATCTCAGTTGGCACATTCAAGAAACGCAGCTCAGAATTCATCAGAAAAACCCTCCAGCGCTCCAAGGCTGCTCTGGAAAGAAACTCTTCTCCCCACTCCCACCAACCATCGCAACCCAAGAACACCTTTTGGCCTCCTCCAAATCCCAAGACTGCCACGCCAAATTTACATAAAGCGGTCGCCGTGCACTCAACCTACTCTCACTTTCACACAACCACACACTCAATCCTACGCGCCATGACTAGACACCACCCAGTACAGACATCGTTGCCGTGCAGACCGCTACGCGAACACGCCATGACTAGCCGAGAGTCGAGCAGTCAGAACTTCTGTTGCACACCAAGGAGTTCAAACCAAACCAAAACTTGCAGCGCCTACCCCACACAGCACCAACTCTCTGCCTTGCACCAGCCACCACACCCATACAATACAACCCACTGACCACAACACAACACAACTCCTCTCCTCTCCTCTCTACCAACAACACAACTCTGTACATGCTTCACCACATACATACTACTCACCAGTACATACCACGATGCAATATGAGTCCGTTATGTTGACCCTTGCCATTGCTTCTGCCGCCAAAACGATGAACAGTGCCTTCCCCACTCACTGCTTCCGTCTCCGCTACCCCACACGCCATCACCACCTCCAAATCGTCGCTGATTCCTCTCCACTACCAACAACCCATGTTGACCCAATTGCCCTTCTCCGCCAAGATGCTCCAATCGCCCTCCACCTTCGCCGTCATGTAGCCCCAGTTGACCTCCAAGTCGACCCAGTTGACTACCATGTTGACCCAGTTGACCACCATCTTCCTTTTGTCGACCCTCCTGTTGATTGTCACACCGACTTCCCTCCTGTGAACTCATCACTTCAAACTGCTGCACATCCTCGCCTCCCAAAATGCACCTCGCCATCAAACGCTTGACCAAAAAGAACGTGATAAACCTCACTGTTTCACCGATCCTAACACGCATGCTAACCTTGCCACTTGCACAAACGAAGCGTCCCGACGACAACTGCAGCTCAACACGACAATCCTCCACTATCCTGGTACCAAAATAATGAGCGTTCCTCAACAGCACACCATAGAAGTATCCTCTATCCATCATAGAAACCTCCGCTCCTGCATCAAACATCACCGGACACTTAGCACCACCAACTCCCGCCATCACAAAAGCCGTCCTCCTCCTCCTCAGCCTGCTGTACAACTACCATCGCTTCCCCTGCTGCTCTCTGCACTGGTTGCTGCCTGTACACCCGCCTTGACTGGATGATCTCCTCTAACCTAGCCCAACGAACTGCCTCCTGCAACGATTCTGGCCGTTTTCGCTCCACCTGATCCCGCATTTCCAACGGCAAACCATCCAAGAAGAAAAACAACAACAAAAAGTCGCGTTTGTCGCCGTCCTCCCAAGCAAACAATGCCACTTCCCCCAACGTTCGAACCCTCTGCAAAAACTCCATTACAGTCTCCTCCTGCCCCTTCTGACACTGTATCAGCTGTCGACAAGCCTGCTCCTGCTCCATACGATTCCAAATCTGCTGCTTCAATTGAAGAACTGCCTCGTCAAACGATCGATACGGCCCTGCTGCCAAAAACGCTTCCAAAGCCAACCCCTTCAAGCACGCCTCCAATAACCGCAAAGAATCCGCGTCGTCCCACCTTCCCGCCAGCCTGCATCGCCAAAAATCTGCCAAAAACGCCACCAAATCAACGCTACTGAACCCATCGAAAACTGGCAAATCGTCCATGCTAATGTCGACCACCTTTGGCGCCTCTGCCTGTTGACTGTGCAGTTGCTGTTCCTGTAGATCTAACTCCTTTCGCCTCAACTCCAACATCTGCTGCAAACACCGATTACTCTCCTGAACCAACTGACAACACATCCCCAGCCCTGTCGAACCTTCCCCTGGCCCATCTCCCGCTGTACCTACCGCGCCACGATTCCTCCTCCTCCTCCACCTCTATCTCAATAACTACTGGCCTTCCCCTGCCCAAACTATCCTCCTGCCCCATACCAGCCGCAACTCCCCTCTTTCTTCTTCATTTCCAGCTCCGTTTGCCCCATTTTCAGCTTACAGTTCCCGCCATAGCCGTTTTCCTGATTCCCAATTTCCCTCCTTCTCTTGCCCTCATGCCACGTTCCCTTTCGACACGAATTGCCTCCGCCACGCCCCACCTTCAACACCCAAACCACACCCAGCACACAAATCCGTCAAAGCTCGTTTAGTAGACAAGTAGAGTACAATAGCGCACAATAAAAACAGTAAGACAAATGCACCTGCACAAGCAGAAATCCGGGCCCCCCCTCATCCTCCAGATGTGGAAAGTTCTGTCTACGCCCAACGACTGTACTATCTGTTCCTGAGTGCAGTGGATGAATACAACTTCTGCTTGAATGCAAAACCACAAAGAAAGATAAAGCTTTTATTACTTAGCTTCACGTTAATGTTCCTCAAGATACACCGCCTCCAATGACTCGTCCCCGCCACGCCCTTGCACCCCCGCCTCCACCCCAACTCGTTCCCACCTTTTCCCCTACCTTCTCCTTCCCTCTCTCCCTCCCTCCTTGCTCTTCTCTCCCTCCTTCTCCCCCAAGATCAACCTTCTCCGTTCTCTTTTCTTTTTCTCTCTGCCAACTCACTCACGCAAACTCAAAACCTCCAAACACACACATGTCGCACGCCCCATAAAGTGTCACTAAAGCCATTGCTCCCTAGTACTTCAGACCAGTCGCTTCATACACTATTGTACAAAATTTTGTGTTAGACTTTTTTTTTTGGGGGTGAAAGGATTATTGAAAAGTTATTCAACATTTAGCAAGCTTGCTACGAGCTATCGGTAACATTGAGGTTCGGACGCTTGGGCGACTTCTGCAAATCTTTATCTTGACGACATCATTCATTCACAGCAGAATTCTATTCATCCAAACTCTAAACGGATTTCTGCTTGTAGCACACTGTATTTTATTGTGCGCTATTGACTTATGTCTACTAAACGAGCTTTTTGGACGGATTTGTGTGCTGGGTGTGGTTTTGGGTGTATTGAAGGTGTGGGCGATGGTGGAGGCGAACTTCAAGTGTGCGGTCAATCAAGGGCAACGCTTGACAATGCAAGGGCAAGAGGACGGGAAATTCTCGGGAATCAAGGAAAACGGCTATGGCGGGAACTGTAAGCTGAAAATGGGGCAAACGGAGCTGGGAATGAAGAAGAAAAAGGGAAGTATGGCTGGTATGGGACAGGAGGATAGTTTGGGCAGGGGAAGGCCAGTAGCGATTGAGGTAGAGGTGGAGGAGGAGGAGAATTGTGGCGGGGTAGGTACAGCGGGAGATTGGCCAGGGGAAAGTGCGACAGGGCTGGGGATGTGTTGTCAGTTGGTTCAGGAGAGTAATCGGTGTTTGCAGCAGGTGTTGGAGTTGAGGCGAAAGGAGTTAGATCTACAGGAACAGCGGATGCACAGTCAACAGGCAGAGGCGCCAAAAGTGGTCGACATTAGCATGGACGATTTGCCAGTTTTCGATGGGCTCAGTAGCGTTGATTTGGTGGCGTTTTTGGCAGATTTTCGGCGATGCAGGCTGGCGGGAAGGTGGGACGACGCGGATTCTTTGCGGTTTTTGGAGGCGTGCTTGAAGGGGTTGGCTTTGGAGGCGTTTTTGGCAGCAGGGCCGTATCGTTCGTTTGACGAGGCAGTTGTTCAATTGAAGCAGCAGATTTGGAATCGCATGGAGCAGGAGCAGGCTTGTCGACATCTGATACAGTGTCAGAAGGGGCAGGAGGAGACAGTAATGGAGTTTTTGCAGAGGGTTCGAACGTTGGCGGAGCTGGCTTTGTTTGCTTGGGAGGACGGCGACAAGCGCGACTTTTTGCTATTGTTTTTCTTCTTGGATGGTTTGCCGTTGGAAATGCGGGATCAGGTGGAGCGAAAACGGCCAGAATCGTTGCAGGAGGCAGTTCGTTGGGCTAGGTTAGAGGAGATCATCCAGTCAAGGCGGGTGTACAGGCAGCAGCAACCAGTGCAGAGAGCAGCAGTGGAAGCGAAGGTAGTTGTGCAGCAGGCTGAGGAGGAGGAGACGGCTTTTGTGATGGCGGGAGTTGGTGGTGCTAAGTGTCCGGTGATGTTTGATGCAGGAGCGGAGGTTTCTATGATGGATAGAGGATACTTCTACGGTGTGTTGTTGAGGAATGCTCATTATTTTGGTGCCAGGGTAGTGGAGGATTGTCGTCATGAGTTGCAGTTGTCGTCGGGCCGCTTTGTTTATGCAAATGGCAAGGTTAGCATGCGCGTGAGGATTGGTGAAACAGCAAGGTGGATCACGTTCTTCTTGGTCAAGCGTTTGATGGCAAGGTGCATTTTGGGAGGCGAGGATGTGCAGCAGTTTGAAGTGATGAGTTCACAGGAGGGAAGTCAGTGTGACAATCAACAGGAGGGTCGACAGAAGGAAGATGGTAGTCAACATGGTAGTCAACTGGGTCGACTTGGAGGTCAACTGGGGCTACATGACGGCGAAGGTGGAGGGCGATTGGAGCATCTTGGCGGAGAAGGGCAATTGGGTCAACATGGGTTGTTGGTAGTGGAGAGGAATCAGCGACGATTTGGAGGTGGTGATGGCTTGTGGGGTAGCGGAGGCAGAAGGAGTGAGTGGGGAAGGCACTGTTCATCGTTTTGGCGGCAAAAGCAATGGCAAGGGTCAACATAACGGACACGTATTGCATTGTGGTATGTACTGGTGTGTGTAGTATGTATGTGCTGAAGCATGTATAGAGTTGCGTTGTTGGTAGAGAGGAGAGGAGAGGAGTTGTGTTGTGTTGTGGTCAGTGGGTTGTATTGTATTGTATGGGTGTGGCGGCTGGTGCAAGGCAGAGGGTTGGTGCTGTGTGGGGTAGGCGCTGCAAGTTTTGGTTTGGTTTGAACTCGTTGGTATGCAACAGAAGTTCTGACTGCTCGACTCTCGGCTAGTCATGGCGTTTTTCGCGGTATTATGTACAGTTTGCTGACGGCACATCGTGCATTTTGCAGGGCCCGCGAGGTGTGTGTTGTGGCGTTGGTGGTCAGCTAGTCATGGCGCGCGTGGTGGTTCGCAGTGCACGGCGACCGCATCATGTAAATTTGGCGTGGCAGTCTTGGGATTTGGAGGAGGCCAGAAGGTGTTCTTGGGTTGCGATGGTTGGTGGGAGTGGGGAGAAGAGTTTCTTTCCAGAGCAGCCTTGGAGCGCTGGAGGGGTTCCTGATGAATTCTGAGCTGCGTTTCTTGAATGTGCCAACTGAGATGGTCTTGATAGGATGGCGTGGTCAGCTGAGTTGGGTTTGGGAGTTGCGATGGATTCTTTGGTCTGAGTGGTGCAAGCGTTCTTTCCCAGTTTGATGGTGTGACGTGCTTGGCATCCATGGGGATTGAAGATGATTGCGAGTTCTGGATCCGATGAGGTTGGCAAATGTTCGCGTGGTATGTGATGTGTTGTGTGAGGGTCAGAGCAGTCCGTTCATTCTTATTCTCCAATGGCGTTTATTCCATGCAGTGTCAGTAGCAGCTTTGGCAGTCATTGCGTCCATGGTCGAGGTCGGTGTAAGTGGTAGAGGAGGCAGAGAAGTTTGGTGAAGTGAGCGGGAGAGGGCAAAGGGTGGAGAGAGCAGGCAGGAGAATAGCTGGTAGGAGGAGGTGGTTGATGTTGGTTGTTGTCGGGGTGTTTTCTTTGTTTGTGTAGATACGTTGGCAGAAGATCGGCATCCGTCTGTGGGAGCGTTGGGCTTGGTTGTGGGTTGTTCTTTGTTGGTTGGGAGAGTGGGAGCAGCGGTGGCAGTTGTTGGTGGGTCGTGTTTGATGCATCGAGGAGGCGTGCTGTTTCGCGTGGGGTTGTTCGGTCTTCGGTGCGGTCTGTTGGGGTCAACGTGTAAACGTGCTTGTACCGTACCTACCTTGGTCTTATTACGTGCAGTTTATGCAGTGAAGCGACAAGTGTGTTGGGCAGTTTTGGTGGCGTTTCGGCGTGGTAGACAGCTGGTGTGGGGGTTCAGCGACAGCAGATGCAGCGGGTGTGAAGAAGAGGATGCGTGTGTGGGAAGATCTACGGTGTGTGCGGCATAGTGATGTCAACGTGAAAAATAGCAACGTGAAAGTGATGGGGGCGGAGGAAGGCAAGTGGTGTGAGAGGAGCGAGAAGCAGTGGAAGTGGGGCAGGGATGGACGACGGGTGGATACGGGAAATTTTGGCAACATTGTTAAACCAAATTTTAAAATAAGTAAACTACAGTAATATTGTACGGTAAAGAGTAATATTGTATCGGTAAAGTCAGTAAGATCCTAAAGTAACCGTAAACTGCTGTAGTTTACAATAGTTATGCTAAAATAAAATTAAAATTTGGTCAACGAGTTGTCAACGTGGGTGATTGGTAGCAGCGGGATATCGCGGCGGCGTTCAAACAGCGTATATGTACTAGTATTGAATTGTATGTACTGTGTGTATTGGTGCTCTGTTGTGCGTATGTACCTAACCTTGTATTGTATGACGTGTAATGATTTGTTTGTGTACCTGTACGTTTCTGTTAGGTGTAATCTTTGTACTTAGTCAACGTATGTACGGTAATACTTACAGTTAAATTTGGATAACCCGTAATAGTTAGTCGTATCTTTGCCAGTTTTCGTGCTTTTCGATCTTTTCGTTTTCACTGTTTTCGTGCTTTTCGCTCGTGCCCGAGAGGTACGTAATATTTAGCTGGACAGGTATTTTATGTGGTAACATAATAGAGTAAAGTAATATTTATCGTCAGATCGTAAAATAATAGATTATAATAAGAGTGTACGGTAATACCTACTGGTAAAATAAATATACCTTTACTAGCTTGCACGGTAAAAAAAAAATGTCGGGTGGAGTTGGGTTGGTCATTGGAGGACAGGAGGGTGGCTGTTCCGCAGGGGCGTGGGGTCGACGACAAGGCAGTTGGGGAGGAGGCAGTGCAGCGGCTACGTTTTTTTCTGCTTTTTCAAGGCAGTTGGGGAGGATGTGGCAGGGCACGGCCGTTTTTCGAGGCAGTTGGGGAGGATGTGGCAGGGCACGGCCGTTTTTCAAGGCAGTTGGGGAGGATGTGGCAGGACACGGCAGCTTTTTAAAGGCAGTTGGGGAGGATGTGGCGAGCCGACTGGTCTGAGACGCGCAACTAGGGAGCCATGGCCTTTAGTGACACTTTATGGGGCGTGCGACATGTGTGTGCTTTGTGAGGTTTTGAGTTTGCGTGAGTGAGTTGGCAGAAAAGAGCTGAGCGGCGAGGAGAGATAGAGATGAGAGATCGGAGAATGTTGATCTTGGGGATGATCAAGGAGGTTGATTTAGCAGAGGTTGACTGCGAGAGACGTTGTCAACAGGTCTAGAAAGCTTTCTAGCGAGCGTCAAAAGCGTCGGGTCACGAGTTGGAGGGTTCGGATGGCGTTGGGCGACTTGCAAGGGCGTTCGGCGGCGGACGGAGTCACAACTTGGAGTCGGTGCCTATCTTGACTGGAACATCGTAAACGTGCAAGCTAAGTCAATAAAAGCCCTTACTCTATATCTTGTGGTCTCCATTGCATTCACAGCAGAAGTTCGTATTCATCCACTGACACTCAGGCCAACAGATAAGTACTAGCAGTGCACGCATTGCAGGCAGTAGTCAACAGCAACTTTACCACCGCACATATGCGTAAAATCTCAGTTATGGTTAAGCCTATGCCCAAGCCCAAGCCCAAGCCCAAGCCCAAGCCCAAGCCCAAGCCCAAGCCTAAGCCTAACCTAAGCCTAACTTAAGCCTAACCCCAACCCCAACCCCAAGCCTATGCCTAAGCCTAAGCCTAACACTAAGCCTAAGCCTAATTTCCACAGTACGGTATTTTACGTGTGCCGTTCCCCACTGCCTTTGACAAGCGCTTTTTGCAGAGAGCAAAGTGTGGCGGCCACTTTTACTTACAGTACTAATTCAGTTTCGTGCGGAAGAAGAACACAAAATTTTGTTGCAGTGCAGGTGAAGATGGAAATCTAGATCAGACAAATCAGGTGAATACGCGTATAGTGCACTACGCTACGCAGTACATGTCTATCAATCTACCGTACAGTACGTATGTACAGTATCGCCGTTCCAAGGTCTCGCTTTTTCCGTAGAAAATGGAACACAGTCTTATGGTGACAAAAATAGTAATCAAAGCCTATTTCCATTGTTTCGCTTTACTAGCACCTCATTTTCGAACTCACAGTTCTGCTGAACACACAGCGTAAAACAACGTGACAGTGACGCAGTCCGTTCCGTTCAACATGTGGCTCACGTGTAATATGTGGTAGTGGTCTGTAATGCTATGTATGCATTATGTAAGGCAAAGCTCTGAATATGACAGTGAAAAGTAATATGACAATGGACAAGTATGTAGCACATGTAGGAGTAATAAAAATGGCTAGGATTGTAAACTTTAATGACTTGTTTTTCGAAATGATTCAGTGTAGCAGATGTTATACCTATAATCGGTTATGATCATTTTCCTATTTATTATAATCACTTTGGTTGCTTTGGGCATTCGTGGAATAAACTATTGAAAAGGGAAGTCAGTTCAGTCCAGTTCACTACATTTTGGTGGCCTAACACGGGCACACGGGCAGACAAAAGGTGTACTGGACTGAACCTGACAGCGTGACCTTACACTACAGTATGGCTACAATGGGTGAATCAAGTACCATCGCTGCACTGGAGCAGAGGATCCACGAATTGGAGATGGAAAAGGCATCTGGAAAAAGTGCGCTTGGTCCTCTCAGGGTCAAGGCGTACAGCGGAGAGGCAGACACAGAGACATTGCTTGACTGGTTAGAAGATTACGCTGGCTGACTTACATGAGTGGCCTCTACCGAAGCGCTTAAAGATGTTTCCGGGATTTTTGAAAGATACAGCGCGCTCCTTCATCAATGATTTATCACCCGAAGTAAGATCCGACTACA
Source organism: Epsilonema sp. ZAB3_2 (assembly GCA_030247985.1). Taxonomy (NCBI): domain Eukaryota; kingdom Metazoa; phylum Nematoda; class Chromadorea; order Desmodorida; family Epsilonematidae; genus Epsilonema; species Epsilonema sp. ZAB3_2. The sequence goes on from JASAMW010005382.1 coordinate 16,257, forward strand.
GCAAGGTGAAGCAAGCCATGATTCTACACTTCGTGCCACCACACGTCACCCGTCTGCACGCAAGTGCTCTACATCGACGAAAGCAGGGACCGAACGAAAGTGTAGCCCATTACTCGACTGCCATGCAGAAACTTGTCCGCAATGCCTATCCAACGATGCCACCAGAGCATCGACTTTCCATCTTGAAAGACCTCTTTGTGGAAGGCCTCTACCCACAAGTGAGGGACCACATTCAGAATACCGTGCCTGGAACAACATTCCAGGAGGCAGTTGGCATCGCACAGAATTTCGAAGCTGGCCGAAAGCTGAAGCTCGGTGTGAGAGATGCAAGTGAGGCAACTGGGCTCAACAGAGAAGCTGGGGCAATGTACGCAGGATTCGCAGTGGATGAGCCAGTAGCAGCTCAGGTGCAGGCAGCAGCACCAAGAAGACCAATGATGAGCAGAAAGGTGACATGCTATGTCTGTGGAAAAGAAGGGCATGTGAAAAGAGACTGCTACATGTGGAAGAAGTGGGGCAACTGGAGACGATCTCCAGTGAGGCGCTCACCACCCAGGCAGTCTGAAGACCCCAGGAAGTTCAGGAAAGCTGAGGAACCAAGGAAGCCTTCATTCACCCCAAGGCAGAAGTCCGCTCTTCAGGGACATGCCAAAGCTGTGAAAGTGGTTTCTCCCCTGAAATCTGAGCAGGTGGAGGCGACTTCCTCAAGCTCTCAAGAAGCACTCAAAGAGGAATTGGCATTGGTGAAGGCCCAGAATCAACGCTTCCAAGAGCGAGAAGCCAACAGCTATGTCCAGTCAGTGTCAAGAGGAAGACCTCTGAACAAAACTGGCTTCACTCTCATGGCTGTGGTAACAGCTGTCCTCTGGATGGCCTGCATTCCGTTCGCTGGGTTGGCTAGCCCAGCTGGAATGGTCAAGGAAGCTGGGGTAATTTGCCCACAAACAGCTGGAGGTAGTTGGTGGAGTGTCTCAACACCTCCAAAACCATTGGTGACACAGCACATGATTGATAGCATTCTCAAGAGTCAAGTGCAGGCAGAACCACAAGCAGTGGAATTGTACAAATTTGGCAGAAGAGCCAAATTGACTAATGAAGTTAGGCTCTGCTCATGTGTGAAACAAAGGCAATGGACATTGGCAGACTTGTCTGGCCAGTACAAGTATCTGCAGTATGAAACCATGCCTGTGTCAGTAAGTGAAAAGGATTGCCAGCAAATGAGAGAAGAGAAAATGAGCCAAGCAGGTAAACTGGAGGAAAGTGCTCCAGGGAAGTGGATGACCAAGAACATGCTTTCTATCCCCACGGGATTGTTCAACTGTTGTCGCTGGATACTTCATGAGGTGACCAATTGTTTCCTGGAAACAGCACTTTTCCAGATTAGAGATGGAGGCAGTATGGAAACAACAGCAACTCTCATCCCCTCAAACTGTACTGCATTGGTGAGTCACTGTCAACTACCATATGGTCGTCAAGCCCTCTGGAAGGAGTACACCCTTGATGAAGTTAATACCATACAGGGCAATCGCTGCACATATTCAAGAGGTGTTTTCCAAGGATACAGGCTGGAGATTGCAACTGGAAAAGACAAAAGCACAACCATGTGGGTCGCCTCAGATGGCAGTGATTTGGTCAACTTAGATGACTTGGCACCTCTACCAAATAGAAAAGAATGCTCTCAGCTGCCCCTAAGAGATGTTAAGCAGCTCAAGATGGCTCAATTCACTGGTCAGCCCTACCCTCTGAGACTGATCAGCAGTTCTGCGACTCAAGCAGTGATTCGACCAGAAACATTTCTTCAGCTGCTACTGCATGCTCAGACATGGAAAAAGGAGCGAGAAGATGAGTTCTATCAAAGGTTGAAGGAAAATTTCACCAGAACAGTCAGAGCTCAAGTGGGGGAGGATACATTGATGGCACAGCTAAGGGATGATTTGCTTTTGATACGCCCATGCTACCATGTCGATAATGTGGAGTTGGAAGGAGATGGGGAAGGAAATGGGGCTGGAAAACTCCCCATTGTGAAGTTTCAAGCAAAGGATCACTCATATTTAGGTTTCCTCCATCCAGATGGTTTCATTCTGCCTTCCCCCAACCTGAAACCATTGGAAAAATCAGGAAAGCAAGTCTACTCTGAGGAAGCAAGCCTGCAAGGACCTCCCAATGAGCTACCACTGAGCAGCTGGCTAGATCACAAGCTCGACTGGCTGGGAGAAATGCCAACAGAACCACCACCCAGCCAACTGAGTGAATTTCCTAGAGCACCTGGGAATGATACATACAGACTGACTGAAGCAGAAGACTATGAACTGGAGAATGGATGCCTGATTCTGAAAAGACGTGAAACCAGAGCAGGAAAAATGGGACCAATTAGAGCTGTGGTACCCAAAGAAAGCCGGCAAAACCTATTGAAAGCTTTCCATGATGACAAGATGGCTGGCCACTTTGGTGTTGCCAAAACACTCAACCGGTTGCAATTACATTTCTATTGGCCCAGAATGAAGGAAGATGTCAAGGAATATATCAGAACTTGTTTGAAGTGTCAAGAGAGAAAGTCAAGACAATCAGAACCACCCCTGAAACCAATCACAGTTGGCAGTCCATTTGAAATCATCACAATGGATGTGATGGAATTGCCACTAACCCTGGATGGAAATAGGTATGTGTTTGTCATGGTCGATAAGTTCAGCAAATGGATTGAAGCATTCCCCATGAAGGATCAACGAGCAGAAACTATTGCAAGGAACATTATGGAAGGCTGGATATGCAGATTCGGGGTTCCATCCCGATTTCTATCTGATAGAGGAGCCAACCTAAGAGGATCCACCATGCAAGAGATCTTCAAAATGCTGAATACAAAACATTCAGTCTCATCAAGTTACAGCCCACAAACTGATGGTCAAACAGAGAGAGCCAACAGAACCCTACAGCAGATCCTGTCCCACTACGTGGAATCAATCAGAAGTGATGATTGGGATGAACACCTACCATATGCTCTAGCAGCAATCAGGACTGCTGTCCAAACATCAACAGGTTACACACCCTTCTACCTCCTCTATGGACAAGATGCAGTATCAGCAAGTGAAGCTACTCTACTTCACCCCATCAGCCTTTACCAGCAATGGGATGACAAGACATACCCAGAACAAATCAGAGATCGTCTGTCCTTGGCATGGTCTGCTGCTAGAAAAAGTATGGAGAAAGCGCAAGAAACACAGAAAAAGCAGCATGACAAAAAGTCCACTCCAACAATGCTGAAGGCAGGTGACCAGGTCCTGTTGAAGGTGGAGCAAGTTCAGGGAAGAGCACAGAAGCTGGGACCTAAGTGGGCTGGCAGTGAAGACCCCTATGTAGTTGTCAACATCCACAACAACACAGCCAAGATCCAGAAAGCCAGCGACCCCAAAAGTGTTCCCTTCTCAGTCCACCTACGGCGTCTGGTCAAATTCCACCAGCGAAAGGAAGATACTCCCACAAATGGGATACAGTAATACAAAGAACCAGTTATCAGTAATGGTATTATGCACTTGATATAAGGGGCTTTGTTTGTAAGGTACATATCTATTATCTACCTGCAGTGATTTGTTATGAGCAAGTAACATTCACCACGCCTTCTCAAAATCATTGAGAAGATTAAATGGTAACCGCTTGCAATTGGGTCATTATTCTCTATCTAGAGAAGAACCGATCCCATGCCACCCCTCCAATTAAGTACATCTTCTGACAAGGACGTCTACAGAATAAGTGGGGGAGGGTGTAATATGTGGTAGTGGTCTGTAATGCTATGTATGCATTATGTAAGGCAAAGCTCTGAATATGACAGTGAAAAGTAATATGACAATGGACAAGTATGTAGCACATGTAGGAGTAATAAAAATGGCTAGGATTGTAAACTTTAATGACTTGTTTTTCGAAATGATTCAGTGTAGCAGATGTTATACCTATAATCGGTTATGATCATTTTCCTATTTATTATAATCACTTTGGTTGCTTTGGGCATTCGTGGAATAAACTATTGAAAAGGGAAGTCAGTTCAGTCCAGTTCACTACACACGTTTCTGGTTTCACTGTTCGGTAGTCCTTTCAAATGCAATAAATCTTAGCCCATTATTTATTTATGTATTTATTTATTTATTTATTGAGGCCTATTTATTTATTTATTCTATTCGACCATACTTTGCTTTGCTATAATGTCATGTTTTCAGCCCTCTTTACTCCCCCCGTAAAAGGCTACATTTTTGCGACCCCTTCTCTCTCCCCAAAACGCCGCATGCCTCCCCCCCCTGTTGCACTACTCCTCCCTCCACCATACCCCTTCAACCCCCCAACCACCCCCGAGAATATACAGCGACTACAAGCAGTGCACTCGCGGAATTTCGCCAGTCTGCCGCAAAAGTATCGTCGGACATTTGGACAATATATCTACGATATCCTCTGCGGCCCCTTAACGGTATATACATAGAATAGTTCTGTCGGGAATTTGTAATACGGTGATAATTGTCGAGTTGGTCCAGGGTTGAAGCTTAGTATCGGGGAAAAAAAGTTACGGATGCAGGGTAAATGATTACCCTCATTTTTCAATTTCAAGCTCAAATAGCCCCGCGCGTTGCGTTGCAGGTGCAGTCCTTAGCGCGCGGGTGCAAATAAAATAGCGAATATAATAGGGTGAACTAATGAGCGTGTGCAAGCCCAGTGACGACGTACGACAGAGTGGGAGTTTGAGAAACTGAGCTGTGCAGTCAGATGGGGTCGTGCACTGAAGAGGGGCGTAATCCCGTACTGCGCTGCGTGTTCGACTCACGCACTGGCTGCCCAATTTTTCAAACTGCTTCTCTTGGGCTCGCATGTCTTAATTACCGTAGTTCGCTTGAGAAGCGACAGATCTACCTACCGTAGAGTGTATTCCCCGGTCCCATTCCATGCATTTTCCAATTTCAGGCGCGTGTGGAGGTCGCGGACTAGTGCTGACATCTGCACTCGCACGGGAGGATGGTCAGCTGCGGGTGCCTGACAATCGCGAGTTGCGTTTCGCCTGCAGCAACGGAGTGTTAACAGCGCGTGGCGCCGCGTTGACGGATAGTGGCGACCTCGGCGGAATCACTTTCATTGACTGCGCCGCTGCTAACCGTATTATGCAATATGCCAACGTGTTCGGTCTCTTCATAGTTTGAGTAGGAGTAGTTCGAGACATAAGATAAATGCTTTTACATACTATACGTACGTACGTAGTACGTAGTAACGTAGACAATGTACCAGGTCAAAAGTACAGGTACTTTGCCGCGCGTACATGAGTGTACATGCGCGTACTTGAACGACATCAATTAAGAGGGGATAATAGTTGCGCGCGAGTGAGCGCGTGCACCATAAATCGGATTAGTCCTCCATCAGAAGCATAAAAACTTTCCGTCCTAACATTGCCCTGACTTGACTTGAACAAACAGCAGATTATGAGAGCAAAGACGTGGCGGATTATTATGACCACTTGATCTCCGCTCTCAAGATTCCGTTCAAGTACCCGCGAGTTGCTCGCCGGTTGCATGCGCGTTACTGGCAAGTCCCATAAAACGCGCGCAATGCAATCGTACCTGTACTTTTGACCAGTAGGGTTACTTCCACTGTATGTACGTACCACTATGTACTATGTAGTATGTACATGTAGGGTACGTACATAGTACATACTAGTACAAAAGCAATTAAATCTAAAAGAAATAAGCAAAAGTATGCAGAGACCGCAATTCTGTTTGTAAGACCTTCTTTGCCGTAAATTATTCTGCGCCTATCTGTCTACCCTGTTTAGCCTGCTCTTTCTCCGTTGCGGGAACCGATAGCACGACAGTCAGTATCACTGGCACTGGTGTCACCTGTACGGCAGTGGATTGCAATCCCACCCCCTGCACTTGCACCGTTCCGAACGGAGCGGTCGCGTCGGTTGAGAGAAACGCCGCAGGAGGATTTGCTTGCACATTCACGACAGCTGTGGGTGTGATCATTGCGATAGACAGACTGACTGCAGTCACTGACACCGACATGGGATGTGTCGTCAATTCTCCCACCGGGGGAACGAACGCCTTTACCCTGACCTGCAACAATGGCGTTCTCACCTCTAGCAACTTGACTACCACTGTACTACCCATCGCAGCCGTCACTCGCTCCAGCGTCACCACCATCACATGTCCGAGCACGGCAAACGCACAGATCTGCCCGTAGGATAGGCATCCTCTGGGGGACTGCAGTCCTGCCAACATTTACGAACACAGAGTACGATACTTGTCCACACTGAAACACACTTTTTGTCAATTTTTGTACTACAGGCAACAGTTTACATACTTGGGGCGAAGGGGGTGTGTGTGTCGCCTTTGATCGAAAAAAGTTTTCTCTTTTGCAATAAATACATTTTCTAACTGATACCCACCATCGCCTGTGGCTCCCACCGCGGTAAGTACATGTATTTTGTACGCGGCGGCTGGGGAAGGGCTGAGCTCCCGAGATTACACTTATTAATGCTTTTGTCTACACGGCCAAAGGGAAGGAATAAATAGAAAAGCCAGTGAAAAACGAACTCTCCAAAATGACCGCCGTGGGGCCGACGGTACGGCGCGCCATACAAAACTGCTGAAGCTGCCACAGGCTCAGGTCGGTATCGGTTAAGGTATACATGCACGGACCCTTTCCAAAATAATAGCTGGGTTGGGCACGGAAACTTTATGAAACATCAAGGGGAGGATGACTGGATGAAACGTCAATGTACTCAGAGGCAAGTTCTACTGTGGCATGAAACATCAATCTCACCAGTTTACCCGTTAGTATGGGTTTCTCGACGTTTTCTTTCGTTGAACAGAAGTATACCATAGTAAACAGGCTATATGAGGTCCTATCTTCATCGATCTCTCCTGAGACAACCAGGGCGAGTTGGAAAACGGCAGAGTACTCGTCTGTCTAAACTACCGTACAGTACGTATGCCGTATTGCCGTTCCAAGGTCTCGCTTTTTCCGTAGAAAATGGAACACAGTCTTGGTAGTGACAAAAAATAATCAAAACCTATTTCCATTGTTTCGCTTTACTTACAGCTCATTTTTGAACTCACAGTTTTGCTGAACACATAAGTAGTGTAAAAGCAACGAGACAGTGACGCAGTCCGTTCCGTTCAACATGTGGCTCACGTTTCTGGTTTCACTGTTCGGTAATCGTTTCAAATGCAATAATTTTTAGGCTCTTATTTATTTATTTATTTATTTGTTTAGGCCTATTTATTTATTTATTTATTTATTTATTTATTTATTTATTTATTTATTTATTTATTTATTTATTTGTTTATTTATTTATTTATTTATTCTATTGACCATACTTTGCGTTGCTACTATTGCATGATACGGTTAGCAGCGGCGCAGTAAATGAAAGTGATTCCGCCGAGGTCGCCACTATCCGTCAACGCGGCGCCACGCGCTGTTAACACTCCGTTGCTGCAGGCGAAACGCAACTCGCGATTGTCAGGCACCCGCAGCTGACCATCCTCCCGTGCGAGTGCAGATGTCAGCACTAGTCCGCGACCTCCACACGCGCCTGAAACTGGAAAATGCATGGAATGGGACCGGGGAATACACTCTACGGTAGGTAGATCTGTCGCTTCTCAAGCGAACTACGGTAATTAAGACATGCGAGCCCAAGAGAAGCAGTTTGAAAAATTGGGCAGCCAGTGCGTGGAGTTTGAACACGCAGCGCAGTACGGGATTACGCCCCTCTTCCGTGCACGAAGCCCGTGGTTGCACTAATTTTTAAAGTCCCACTATCTGGTTATTCATCACTGACTACACCTTCATTCGTTCGCCTCTCTCTTGTTCGCTTTTTCTTTTGCACCCGCGCGCTAAGGACTGCACCTGCAACGCAACGGCGCGGGGCTTCTTTGAGCTTGAAATTGAAAAATGAGGGTAATCATTTACCCCTGCATCCGTAACTTTTTTTCCCCGATACTAAGCTTCAACCCTGGACCAACTCGACAATTATCACCGTATTACAAATTCCCGACAGAACTATTCTATGTATATACCGTTCAAGGGGCCGCAGAGGATATCGTAGATATATTGTCCAAATGTCCGACGATACTTTTGCGGCAGACTGGCGAAATTCCGCGAGTGCACTGCTTGTAGTCGCTGTATATTTCGCAGATCAGCGGCTCTGTATTGAAGGCGTTTGAGGGAATTGTGCAGGGAAGAATAGTCCAACAGGGTGCACACGCATCGCAGCATTTTGGAATGAGAGAAGGGGTCGCAATAAATCTTAGCCCATTATTTTTTTATTTATGTATTTTTTTATTTATCTTATTCTATTGAGGCCTATTTATTTTTATTTTATTCTGACCATACCTTTGCTTTGCTATCAATGTCATGTTTTCAGCCCTCCTTTACTTCCGCCGTAAAAGGCTACGATTTATTGCGACCCCTTCTCTCATTCCAAAATGCTGCGATGCGTGTGCACCCTGTTGGACTATTCTTCCCTGCACAATCCCTCAAACGCCTTCAATACAGAGCCGCTGATCTGCGAAATATACAGCGACTACAAGCAGTGCACTCGCGGAATTTCGCCAGTCTGCCGCAAAAGTATCGTCGGACATTTGGACAAAATATCTACGATATCCTCTGCGGCCCCTTAACGGTATATACATAGAATAGTTCTGTCGGGAATTTGTAATACGGTGATAATTGTCGAGTTGGTCCAGGGTTGAAGCTTAGTATCGG
>JASAMW010005383.1:0-11585 GCA_030247985.1 Epsilonema sp. ZAB3_2
TAAGAGATGAACTAGGTTACTGTGGGTGGGGTAAACTCGGCCATGGAAAATCTGGGGCACCTAACATTCCAGGGCTGCCTATCTAATAAACGCGCGCCACAATGGACCCGATTGAGACAAATATAGGATATCAATCGATTCCTCTCAACCAAGGAGTTGTATTTATATAGAACCTGCTTATGAGAAAAAACCGCAACGCAAGTTGCTGTCAAATTATGCTGCATTTAGCCGACAGCGAAGCAGGACAAAGCCATGCGTCGGAGGTCCCATACAGATAAATACTCGAAATCGATCATAGATTTTGGGGACAAAAAATTTTTACGAAAATGACGTCATTTCCCAGAGAAGCAGGGGCCGTCTCCCGGGCGAAGAGGCCAAAAAAGCGCAAATCCAAGCTCCTTCCAGGGGCCTATCTCGACAATGACGTTGTGGCAGAAAGTTGCCGCCATAGTGAACGCTACCCGGAAGGATCCCCCACCCCATACCACTGGCAGACCGCTAGTTAAGGCCTAACACGTTTATTGAACGATATCTTTTCTTCATCAAAAAATCCACCAACCTTAAATTTATTTTCCTTTGATATCAGACCACCATTAGATGCGCCTGATCAAGCTGATTCCGAATATGCCACTGGTGTCTGCAAAATTTGCATAATTTAAGGAGTTACGGGCCTCCAAAGTACCCCTACTTTTCAAAAATCGCGATTTTTAGCGTTTCTAAATTCATAAGGAGTTAAATTTTTAAACAACTTTTTCTGACCTAATTTTATGCGTAGAATCCGAATATGAACTTGATTTTTCCATTTTCCCACATTTAAGGCCTTATTTTCACGATTTGAAATCTGAAAAGTAGAAAATGGTAAAAATAAGGCCTTAAATGTGGGAAAATGGAAAAATCAAGTTCATATTCGGATTCTACGCATAAAATTAGGTCAGAAAAAGTTGTTTAAAAATTTAACACATTATGAATTTAGAAACGCTAAAAATCGCGATTTTTGAAAAGTAGGGGTACTTTGGAGGCCCGTAACTCCTTAAATTATGCAAATTTTGCAGCCACCAGTGGCATATTCGGAATCAGCTTGATCAGGCGCATCTAATGGTGGTCTGATATCAAAGGAAAAATAAATTTAAGGTTGGTGGATTTTTTAGATGAAGAAAGATATCGTTCAATAAAGTGTAGTGCCTTAACCATCGTTTCTGCGAGTGGTATGGGTGAAAGAGGGGATCCTTCCGGGTAGGTTTCACTATGGCGGCAACTTTCTGCCACAACGTCATTGTCGAGATATAGGCCCCTGAAGGAGCTGGATTTGCGCTTTTTTGGCCTCTTTGGCCGGAAACGGCCTGGTTCTCTGGGAAATGACGTCATTTTCGGAAAAATTTTTTTGTCCCCAAAATCTATGATCGATTTCGAGTATTTACCTGTATGGGACCTCCGACGCATGACTTTGTCCTGATTCGCTGTCGCGCGGCTAAATGCAGCATAATTTGACAGCAACTTCGCTTACGGGGTTTTCTTCATAGCAGGTTCTCCTGTAAATACAACTCCTTGCTTGAACTCTCCTCTTTCAAATGAGCTATTTGGTTCATCATCATTTGCTGACACAGCAATTTCACAGGTGCTTAACGGGTGACCGGGTTTACCCCACAGTACCCTATATGAATAGTACCATACCTTGTCCTGTTTTCCATGATAGTTCCCTTTTATATTTTCCCCATACTGCTTCAATTTCCAGAGCTTTCTCTTGCCTTTTCACCATTTTTCGCAATACGCAATCGCTCTTCAGGACAGTAGTGGTGATTTGAAAGCTCAGGTTATCAGCTAACGGTGAGAAACCAAAAAAATACCGCAAGCAAGGCACACTCGAACAAGGCAATAATTTTCACAGAACTTTTCCCGTCGCTAGCATTATTTGACCTTTCCTCCTCCTGGGAAACCGGAGATTTTTGAGAAGATGAGGCAGTTGTTGACTGGGGACGAGATTTGAGAGCTTGAGATCGGGTTCTACGAGGACTGGCAACAGTTTCGGAGTTTTCGGAAGGTTTTGAACGTTTTGCAGACTTTGTAGGGGCAGAATCATTGGCTTCCACCCGTTTTCTGGATGTTCTGAGTCATTTTTGAGGGCTAAAAAGATGCACTAGCCTTCTTCTTGGATTTGGTTAGGCTGTGGATGATTTTCCGTTTCCCTTTTTCCGTTGTTTTTTTTCATATTTTTTTTCATTCTCGCGCGCAAAGTGTTGCCAACACTGCAAGCGCAAAATTTTCATGTACTCCTGAAAGAACATTCAAGTGTACCATTATAGGAATGCATGGAATTGAGAAACGTATGCCAGAGTTTCTAAATTTAGAAAAAGTCGCCATCGAAAATATAATTCATCGTGATTCGTTTCCGTTTGGCTGGCATTTCAGCATTTTTCAAAACCGGAAGCTTTTCCTTCGCAACCTTTTCTAACCTACTTTTGCAAGGTTTAGGCTTAGGCTTATGCTTAGGCTTAGGCTTAGGCTTAGGCTTAGGCTTAGGCTTAGGCTTAGGCTTAGGCTTATGCTGAGGCTTAGGCTTAGGCTTATGCTTTGGCTTAGGCTTAGGCTTAGGCTTAGGCTTAGGCTTAGGCTTAGGCTTAGGCTTAGGCTTAGGCTTAGGGATTAGGGCTAGGCTTTGACAGGCTTCGGTTATTTTTGCTATTACTTGTTGCCATTTGAGCTAATACTAAACAGAAGAAGGCTGTGTCACTGGAAAGGAACCATTTCTTCGCTTTTCCGTTCGTTTTTTCCAAACCGTTCCCCACCCGAAGGGTCCAATCATCCATAATCGGCTTATCGTCATGCTGCCTGTTGCACTTTTAGCTGCTTCCTTGGTTGTTCATAGCTGCTTTCACTCCTAAAGTTATGTATAATACACACGTCTTTGGTTCTCATGCACATTATTCTCTCGAAGCTAGCTACTGGCTATGTACGTACAGTCTGTATGGTGCTTCATCACTACTCGTTATTTTTCGCTGTAAGATGTTTATACGAGAACAATGATGATCTTGGGGATTGGGGGGCCAAGATGGCCAGATTGGGCTTCTTTTATTTTGCGCTCATTGCTTCGTGTCAAAATTATTGGGTGGTGTAGCTAGCTAATCATATCAATGAGGTTGGAAATAAGCCCCCTCCCCCTCTCTCCACCGTAGTATTAGTGTCACATTCTGGGTCGTTGTTTATCGCGTACTAAAAATATGCGCTCCTTTGCGCTTTGTTCTACTATTCGGAGCGTAAGACTTCATCTCATCTCATGCCTATCGATAATAACGCTGCATGTTTGGCTGCTACCAATCAAGACCAGAAGGCTGATCCATCTTCACCAAAACAAGTGCCGGGCAAGAGCAAAAAGACACCATATTATATTGATAGGCATAGATGAGATGAAGTCTTACGCTCCGATTAGTAGAACAAAGCGCAAAGGAGCGCATATTTTTAGTACGCGATAAACAACGACCCAGAATGTGACACTAATACTACGGTGGAGAGAGGGGGAGGGGGCTTATTTCCAACCTCATTGATATGATTAGCTAGCTACACCACCCAATAATTTTGACACGAAGCAATGAGCGCAAAATGAAAGAAGCCCAGTCTGGCCATCTTGGCCCCCCCAATCCCAAGATCATCATTGTTCTCGTATAAACATCTTACAGCGAAAGATAACGGGTGGGGAGAAGCACCATACATACTGTACGTACATAGCCAGTAGCTAGCTTCGAGAGAATAATGTGCATGAGAACCAAAGACGTGTGTATTATACATAACTTTAGGAGTGAAAGCAGCTATGAACAACCAAGGAAGCAGCTAAAAGTGCAACAGGCAGCATGACGATAAGCCGATTATGGATGATTGGACCCTTGGGTGGGGAACGGTTTGGAAAAAACGAACGGAAAAGCGAAGAAATGGTTCCTTTCCAGTGACACAGCCTTCTTCTGTTTAGTATTAGCTCAAATGGCAACAAGTAATAGCAAAAATAACCGAAGCCTGTCCTTCGCAACCTATTTATTAACCTACTTTTGCAAGCCTTAGCCTAAGCCTAAGCCTAAGCCTAAGCCTAAGCCTAAGCCTAAGCCTAAGCCTAAGCCTAAGCCTAAGCCTAAGCCTTAGGCTTAGGCCTAAGCCTAAGCTTAGGCTTAGGCTTAAGCCTAAGCTTAAGCTTAGGCTTAAGCTTAGGCTTAGGCTTAGGCTTAGCAAGAAGTAGGGTTAGAGACTTTGAGACAGGAAAACTTCAGGTTATTTTTGCTGTTACTTATTCCATTTAGAGCTAATACTAGACAGAAGAAGGCTGTGTCACTGGAAAGGACCCCACTTCTTCGCTTTTCCGTTCGTTTTTTTCCAAACCGTTCCCCACCCAAGGGTCCAATCATCCATAATCGGCTTATCGTCATGCTGCCTGTTGCACTTTTAGCTCCTTCCTTGGTTGTTTCATTAGCTGCTTTCACTCCTAAAGTTATGTATAATACACACGTCTTTGGTTCTCATGCACATTATTCTCTCGAAGCTAGCTACTGGCTATGTACGTACAGTATGTATGGTGCTTCATCACTACTCGTTATCTTTCGCTGTAAGATGTTTATACGAGAACAATGATGATTTCTTGATTCGGGGCCCAAGATTGGCCAGACTGGGCTTCTTTCCTTTTGCGCTCATTGCTTCGTGTCAAAAGTATTGTGCTGTAGCTAGCTAATCATATCAATGAGGTTGGAAATAAGCCCCCTCCCCCTCTCTCCACCGTAGTATTAGTGTCACATTCTGGGTCGTTCTTTATCGCGTACTAAAAATATGCGCTCCTTTGCGCTTTGTTCTACTATTCGGAGCGTAAGACTTCATCTCATCTCATGCCTATCGATAATATGGTGTCTTTTTGCTCTTGCCCGGCACTTGTTTTGGTGAAGATGGATCAGGCCTTCTGGTCTTGATTGGTAGCAGCCAAAACATGCAGCGTTATTATCGACAGTGCTAAGCTGCTATAAGCCAGCTTTTCATTGGTCCATAAGATAGGCTTACAAGCATCGTTTCATTTCGCGTAAAGTTCGAAATAATGTTGCGCAATGGCAATCTCGGCCTCACCAACGCGAGCTGGGCTATGGTCTTACCCTCCAAGTGCTATATACCCATTTCCAAGTACAGAAAACCCAAAACAATAGAACAAAGCGCAAAGGAGCGCATATTTTTAGTACGCGATAAACAACGACCCAGAATGTGACACTAATACTACGGTGGAGAGAGGGGGAGGGGGCTTATTTCCAACCTCATTGATATGATTAGCTAGCTACACCACCCAATAATTTTGACACGAAGCAATGAGCGCAAAATGAAAGAAGCCCAGTCTGGCCATCTTGGCCCCCCAATCCCAAGATCATCATTGTTCTCGTATAAACATCTTACAGCGAAAGATAACGAGTAGTGATGAAGCACCATACATACTGTACGTACATAGCCAGTAGCTAGCTTCGAGAGAATAATGTGCATGAGAACCAAAGACGTGTGTATTATACATAACTTTAGGAGTGAAAGCAGCTATGAACAACCAAGGAAGCAGCTAAAAGTGCAACAGGCAGCATGACGATAAGCCGATTATGGATGATTGGACCCTTGGGTGGGGAACGGTTTGGAAAAAACGAACGGAAAAGCGAAGAAATGGTTCCTTTCCAGTGACACAGCCTTCTTCTGTTTAGTATTAGCTCAAATGGCAACAAGTAATAGCAAAAATAACCGAAGCCTGTCAAAGCCTAGCCCTAATCCCTAAGCCTAAGCCTAAGCCTAAGCCTAAGCCTAAGCCTAAGCCTAAGCCTAAGCCTAAGCCTAAGCCTAAGCCTAAGCCTAAGCCTAAGCCTTAGCCTAAGCCTAAGCCTAAGCCTAAGCCTAAGCCTAAGCCTAAGCCTAAGCCTAAGCCTAAGCCTAAGCCTAAGCCTAAACCTTGCAAAAGTAGGTTAGAAAAGGTTGCGAAGGAAAAGCTTCGGTTTTGAAAAATGCTGAAATGCCAGCCAAACGGAAACGAATCACGATGAATTATATTTTCGATGGCGACTTTTCTAAATTTAGAAACTCTGGCATACGTTTCTCAATTCCATGCATTCCTATAATGGTACACTTGAATGTTCTTTCAGGAGTACATGAAAATTTTGCGCTTGCAGTGTTGGCAACACTTTGCGCGCGAGAATGAAAAAAATATGAAAAAAAACAACGGAAAAAGGGAAACGGAAAATCATCCACAGCCTAACCAAATCCAAGAAGAAGGCTAGTGCATCTTTTTAGCCCTCAAAAATGACTAGAACATCCAGAAAACGGGTGGAAGCCAATGATTCTGCCCCTACAAAGTCTGCAAAACGTTCAAAACCTTCCGAAAACTCCGAAACTGTTGCCAGTCCTCGTAGAACCCGATCTCAAGCTCTCAAATCTCTTCCCCAGTCAACAACTGCCTCATCTTCTCAAAAATCTCCGGTTTCCCAGGAGGAGGAAAGGTCAAATAATGCTAGCGACGGGAAAAGTTCTGTGAAATTATTGCCTTGTTCGAGTGTGCCTTGCTTGCGGTATTTTGGTCCACCGTTAGCTGATAACCTGAGCTTTCAACTCACCACTACTGTCCTGAAGAGCGATTGCGTATTGCGAAAAATGGTGAAAAGGCAAGAGAAAGCTTGGAAATTGAAGCAGTATGGGGAAAATATAAAAGGGAACTATCATGGAAAACAGGACAAGGTATGGTACTATTTATATAGGGTACTGTGGGGTAAACCCGGCCACCTAAGCTTCCTTGGTCTTGCCGTTTCAACAAATCATGAACCAATTAGCTCATTTGAAAGAGGAGAGTTCAAGCAAGGAGTTGTATTTACAGGAGAACTTGCTATGAAGAAAATCCCGAAAACGAAGATGCCGACAAATTATGCTGCATTTAGCCTGGCGATAGCGAAACTGGGTGAAGGCGTGGGTCGGGGGTCCCATACAAAAAAATACTCGAAATCGATCAGAGATTTTCGGGTCAAATAAATTTTCCAAAAATGACGTCATTTCCCAGAGATCCAGGCCGTTTTCGGCCGAAGAGGCCAAAAAAGGGCAAATTCAGCCTCTTCATGGGCCTATATCTCGACAATGACGTTGTGGCAGAAAGTTGCCGCCATAGTGAAACCTACCCGGAAGGATCCCCTCTTTCGCCCCGTACCATTGGCAGGCCGCTAGTTAAGGCCTAACACTATTATTGAGCCATATCTTTTCTTTACCAAGAAATTCACCAACCATAAATTAATTTTTCCTTTGATATCAGACCACCACTAGATGCGCCTGATCAAGCTGATTCCGAATATGCCACTGGTGTCTGCAAAATTTGCATAACTTAAGGAGTTACGGGCCTCCAAAGTACCCCTACTTTCCAAAAATCGCGATTTTTAGCATATCTAAATTCATAAGGGGTTAATTTTTTAAACAACTTTTTCTGACCTAATTTTATGCGTAGAATCCGAATATGAACTTGATTTTTCCATTTTCCCACATTTAAGACCTCATTTTCAAGATTTGAAGTCTGAAAAAGTAGAAAATGGCAAAAATAAGGTCTTAAATGTGGGAAAATAGAAAAATCAAGTTCATATTCGGATTCTACGCATAAAATTAGGTCAGAAAAAGTTGTTTAAAAATTTAACCCCTTATGAATTTAGATATGCTAAAAATCGCGATTTTTGGAAAGTAGGGGTACTTTGGAGGCCCGTAACTCCTTAAGTTATGCAAATTTTGCAGACACCAGTGGCATATTCGGAATCAGCTTGATCAGGCGCATCTAGTGGTGGTCTGATATCAAAGGAAAAATTAATTTATGGTTGGTGAATTTCTTGGTAAAGAAAAGATATGGCTCAATAATAGTGTTAGGCCTTAACTAGCGGCCTGCCAATGGTACGGGGCGAAAGAGGGGATCCTTCCGGGTAGGTTTCACTATGGCGGCAACTTTCTGCCACAACGTCATTGTCGAGATATAGGCCCATGAAGAGGCTGAATTTGCCCTTTTTTGGCCTCTTCGGCCGAAAACGGCCTGGATCTCTGGGAAATGACGTCATTTTTGGAAAATTTTTTTGTCCCGAAAATCTCTGATCGATTTCGAGTATTTGTTTGTATGGGACCCCCGACCCACGGCTTCACCCTGTTTCGCTATCGCCAGGCTAAATGCAGCATAATTAGTCGGCATCTTCGTTTTCGGGATTTTCTTCATAGCAAGTTCTCCTGTAAATACAACTCCTTGGTTCAAGGAATAGATTGAGATAGAATATTTGTCTCAATCGGTCTATTGGTTGCTGAGATATGCAGCCCTGGAATTTAGGTGCCCCAGATTTTCCATGGCCGGGTTTACCCCACCCACAGTAACCTAGTTCATCTCTTATTCTATATACTGAATCTTGGGGATACGGTTATTTGGTTGCGGGTTTTTTGGTTGCGGACATTTCGTTGCGGCGGTGATCATTTCGTAACGAGAACTTTCGTTGCGGGTACTTTCGTTGAGGGTTTTTCGTTGCGGACATTTCGTTGCGGTCGTCGTCTGGTCATTTCGTAACGAGAACTTTCGTTGCCGGTATTTTTGTTGCAGGTCATTTCGTTGCCGACCTTGATTTGGTCAGTTGGTAACGAGAACTTTCGTTGTCATGTACTTAGTTGCAGGCTAGGCTTAGGCTTAGGCTTAGGTAAATCTCGCAACGAAAATGACCAGCAACGAAAGTTCTCACGACCAAGTGACCAATTTTTGACTGGCAACGAACTGACCCGCAACGAAATGACCGGCAACGAAAGTTCTCGTTACGAAATGACCAAACGACGACCGCAACGAAATGTCCGCAACGAAAACACCGCAACGAAAGTACCCGCAACGAAAGTTCTCGTTACGAAGTGACCGCGGCAACGAAATGTCCGCAACGAAACGTCCGCAACCAAAAAACCCGCAACGAAGTGACCGTAAACCTAATTCAACTAATTCACTAATTCAACGAGCCCACTAATTCAACGAGTCTAATTTACCCCTGCTACCCTACGTTTACCCTTCAACTTGTTCCAAAATCCTAAATCTCTCTTTAGACCAAACTTTCCTCTGCTTTTGCACCATCAACCTCGAAGCCCGTTGATTGGTCGCTCCAATGCCGAGCCGTCGCTCATTGGCTGGGTGGATTTCGACCGAAAACGATCCTAAACGGCCTCTTCGACAACAAAGTCACTGCCGTGGAGTGGCATCCTACGAAACCAAATCTGGTAGCGGTTGGTACGAAAAACGGGCAACTTCTTTTGATCGATATCAATGCACGACCCAGGCCAGAAGATTGGACCAATGGGGTAACCGTAGGGTGCTGTGGGGTAAACCCGGCCATGGGAAAATCCGGCCACCTATAATCTTCAGGGCTGCATATCTCAGCAGCCAATGGACCGATTGAGACAAATGTGATATCAATGCATTCCTTGAAGTCTGGGAAAGTTGATGTTTCACATTGATAATCAGTAGGAAATCGTTGGCTAGAGGGAGTCGGTCCACGGAATACTGTGCGCCCACTATGTGGGTTGCTCAGCCCCCAGATGTTGTAAGAATTATTTTGAAGGAACACGGTGGATATCGCCAGTTGTTCCAATCAAGTGAAATGTTTCCTCTTTCAAATGAGCTATTTGGTTTTTCATTTGTTGAAACAGCAAGCTCAAAGGAGCGTAGGTGGCCGGGTTTACCGCATGGTCGGGTTTACCCCACAGTACCATAAGTCAGGATTGGAAAGGCGTGTTGGCTTGGCTCATTCACATAGGAGACTAGACATGCGCTGGGCATACGCTCGGCGTATCCATTGACTCGACACACGCAAGCGTATGAACAGTCATGGACGATATGGACGATTCACGATATGCAGTAACGCGATTGGGTTGGTCGAAGCGACCCCGCGGTAATCATTGAAAGTATGGATCGGTGTCTGCGGGTCGTCGATGTAATTTGTTGTCAATTCTTCTTTTCACTCGCTCCTTTTCCGCTCCCAGGTGATTGAACAGGGTCGACGACCCCGCCGGCACCAATCCAAACTTTCACTAAATACCGCGGGGTCGCTATCGACCAACCCAATCGCGTTACCGCATATAGTCCATAAGCCTGGAAGCGTTTGGTGTGATCTGACAAGAAAAATGGGCCACCTTACAGCCTCGCTTCCAAATGACGCAACTCATGGATACATGAATTTTTCGGTAGAAAACGAAATGATGATTGTTGGCATGCTTTTTTTTTAGATCGGTCCCGGTAATTATCTGGCCTCCGTTCGATTCGATCCGTGCAACGCCAACGTCGTGTACAGTGCCGGTATGAGCGGAGATGTGCTGCGAACTGATTTCAATACGGGTCAGGCTGAAACACTGCTCAATATTCGGATTCCAGAGGTGTACAAGTGAGTGTACGGCAGTCAGTCCTTTCTTTTATGACGTACCGCGTTCCGCATGGCGATAGCCGGGCCCCGAAAAGGGGGAGAGAAATAGAGAGGGGAGAACGGGGATCGAACCCGCTACCCTCGGACACAGCTGTGGCCTATAGGCACACCACCAGGTGCCGGTCCAGGGACAGATGGCTACACTCGCCTTGCATACCTAGAAGTATTTATGCTGACCTCGGACGCTATTGTAACAAGCGTTCATTCAGGTCGTAAATTGACATGAATACAACAAGCGCTGAATGGCTACAATAAAGCAGGCAGTTTACAGCACTGTATACATAATGAATACGTACGCAGTCCATACGTAGCGCATGTGATCCGTTATTTTAGGCAATGGTGGACCAGTGCTGACGTTTCATCCTATCACAACATGGTAATAGCGGGTGATAATCGCGGGTGGACCACTGCCATTAGCGCCGATGGTGCCCGAACAGGTAAAAGAATGCTTGGAAATGTAACAACAGCTCAGTAGTTAGTGGACGGTGCAGAAAGAAGGTGTAGGGTACCATGGGGTAACCCGGCCATGGGAAAATCCGGCCACCAAACTTTCAGAGCTGCTTATCTCAGCAACCATTTGGCCAATCGAGACATGTTATATGATATCAATCGATTCTTTGAACTCTCCTTTTTCAAATGAGCTATTTGGTTCGTCATTGCTGAAAACAGCAAGTTCAAAGGAGCGTAGGTGGTCGGATTTACCCCATGGCCGGGCTTACCCCACAGTACTCTAGAAATTCACAATCAAGGAAAAAAATTTGCCACACGGCCGGGGAATCGAACCCTGGACTTCTCGCGTTCCAGGCGAGCGCCGTAACCATTGAACCACACGTACCTGGATGACCTGGTCACCATTTTCTTTTTTGACCACACAAGTTGGGGGACAACACCAATTCATTTTTTCCGCGATCGATAGGTGTTTGAAATAACGAAAAGTGTTGGAAAAAGTTTCTGCTTGTGTACGATGCGGCCAGGCGGCCATCTGAGATTATGGGAGGGGTTAACCAGCTCCGGGAAATGCTTTGACCTGCAGGGCCCGCGGGTCACCCGCGGGTCACCGCAGAAACCCGCGGGTGACCTCGGTTGATAATCAATAAATTTCTTCTTTCAGCAATACAATACGGTAACTGGTTGAAGGTAGACCACATA
>JASAMW010005385.1:0-15463 GCA_030247985.1 Epsilonema sp. ZAB3_2
AATCCGGCCACCTATATGTTCAGGGCTGCACATCTCAGCAACCAATGGACCAATTGAGAGAAATATGATACTGTATCCATCGACTACGTAAACTCTCCTCTTTCAAATGAGCTATTTCGTTCATCATTTGCAGAAGCATAAACTTCAAAGGAGCAAAGGTGACCGGGTTTACCCCACAGCCCACAGTACCCTATGTGTGTACTACGGGAGTCTTTAAAACTATTTGAGCATGGTTAGAGGAGATACATAATATGTACTGTACGTACTACCAGTACTGTATGTGCTTTACTGGGTTGCTTCGAGTTTTGTGTGACGTGTGTGACCCTGTAAAGCACTCTTGGGCATATTGTATGTACTTTCACATGTGTACATACTTTTGCTCTACTGAATAGGCTACTGTACATACGTAGTGTATATTTAGGCATCCTATGTATTGCAGATGTCTGAACATTGCGTGCAGCTAGACTTGGATGTGCTGCTGCACACGGTAAAGACCGGCGGCGCCAGCACTCTCTACGTCTACCGGCTCAGGGAAGTGGACGTGGGCGACAGTAGAGAAGAGCCGAAACAGAAGAGAAGAAAAGTGGCAATGACGCGATCGAGAAAATAGGAAGTGATCGAATGAATACTAAATGCTGTTGATGGAATTACTATTGTTTGTTTGGAAAATCGGTGATAAATCATACTGCAGTGGTAGCAAAATGTAAGCGGGCTGCGGGGTAAACCGGCGGGTTTTCTTTCGGTGGGGTAAATTCGGCTACTCTAATACTTACATAGAAAGTCGACCAGGGATGGCACTAAACTAATAGGTGGCCGGGTTTACCCCGCAGTACCATAATTACACAGTACTGTACAGGTTTGATCTGAAAGCTGGTTCACGTACATGTACTTGCGTACGTAGGGTAGCTTGGGGCAAAACCGCCCATGGGGCAAATCCGCTAGAGATGCCGCGATATATCGATATCGATATCGAATTAGTCGATATATCGAAAATTTTTCTGGTATCGATATCGATATCGTATCGAATTTCTAAATTTTGAAAATATCGATATCGATCTCGATATCGGCCTTTTTTCTAAAAGCAATATCGATATCGATATCGTATCGAAATTGGGCAAAAGTAAAATATCGATATCGATCTCGATATCGACCATTTTTTGCAAAAAATATCGAAATTTTGATGCGCTTGCAGCGCCTTTTTTGGCCAAAAATTAGCTCGCGCTACCTATGATTCAGTGAAAATTTTCTGCCACCCAAGTACATGTATTGTGGTGAGATGATGATGTTATACTGTAATGTTCCGTATATAGCCCCCTCATGTATAGCCCCAAATCGGTCACTAGTGCTTGCTCTATTTTGAACCACAAAAAGCATGGGAAATCAAGCGTTTTTGCGCTAAAAACAGCGTTTTTTGAGGTGATTCAGTGTTTTGAGGTGCTTTTTGTGGCCATCAGTCAGATGTCTTTGATTGCCTAACTTGAAAAGTTGATTGTGAATTAGCTGAGCTTCTTTATTACTCAAACCTACCTTCATATACAGAAGTCTCAAAATAAACGGTCCACCTTTCCGTGCATGTAACTCTGGAACCACATCTTCGATTTTCATGCGGTTTCTTTTATTTTGTAGCCAAGGCTTCAACGCAGATGTGTACAAAATTTCAACTATTTCGCCCACATACTTTGGAGATTGCGACAGTTTGAATCTCGAAGCTCAAAATCGACGTTTTTCTTCAGTAGTGGAGAAAAATCTCGGTCTTATTCTTTCAAGATGCCAGTTCAATGCGTTTGCTACCCTGGCACTGGGGCTAACGCATGAGGTACACATTTTCTAGCATTTTGGAACATCTTTTTTCATTACGAGGCTAATTTTGTTTGGACCATGCACAGAAGACCGCCCCTAATCGGCACTATCAGTTTGAAAAACCCTCGTTTTTACCGCCGGGGAAAGAACGTGTTTGAGCAGCTTCCACTTAGCCTATGAAGCTCAAATTGTGTACACATCTGAGTTGAAGCCTTTGCTACAAAATACAAAAAGCATGAAAATTTAAGGTGTGGTTCCAGAGTTACATGCACTGGAAAATGGACGGTTTATTATGAGACACCATGTAGTGTACAACAGGTTTATTGGTGCGCCGTGAAGAAATTTTGATCTATTTTTAACCATTTTCAAAATATCGATATCGATATCGATATCGAGTCGATATTCTGCCCAAAATATCGATATCGATATCGATATCGACCTTTTGAAAATTTTAGATATCGATATCGATATCGTATCGAATTTCCAAAAGTTCGAAATATCGATATCGATCTCGATATCGGTCATTTTACAAAAGGTAGTATCGATATCGATATCGATATCGATTTTCTGACAGTTCTGATATCGCGGCATCTCTAAAATCCGCCCACCTATGGCGCTTTTCCCCCCATTTAAAACGTGAACATGACATGGCTCTCAAAAAATGTAACTCGGGATTCTGCCTCTGTTTCTTCCTTCCTAGCCATAACTTGACAACCTAAAAGGCCTGATGGGGGGTAAAAGCGCCATAGGTGGGCGGATTTCCCCCTTGGACGATTTTGCCCCACGCTACCCTACATACTGTACGTACGTAGCGTTCGTAGGCGCTGTCACTTGTTTTCTTTATTCATCTCTTCTTGTCGGCGGTGGTTCCCGAGGAGCTGGTGAGTCCGAATCCTTTGGCGTTGGTGCTGGCTTGGCTGCCTTTGAGGATGGAGCCGGAGAAGGAGCTGCTGGCCACCACTCCGCCGTCTCCCTCCGTCCCGCTCGCCACCTTACCGCCGCTGCCGTCGCCGCTCACGCTAGTGCCGCTGCTGGCGCCTAAACATACGTATATCGCGACCTGGCGTCATTTCTTGGCAACAAGTCGTTCAGCTGTTGTCGGTTTGTTGCTCGGGTGTTGTCACTTGTCAGTTTCGTCAACAAACCGACAACATCCATAACAAACGGACAACAATTTGTTAAACGACGCCAGGTCGCGGTACGGTATGTGTTAAAAACTGACCGTAGCCTGCGGCGCCGCGGCAGTTTTACGTGTGCCCTAAAACTGTCGCAGGCTACAGTCAGTTATCGGTAAAAATGTCACCTGTGCAAGGAAGGATTCGACCCAGGAACCCTCGAACTACGTATATGTAGGTATACGTACATACCAACTGAGCTACGTATGTACACGGTGCTACGTGCTACCCTAATCGTAGCAAGACTTTACATACCTCCCGGGCCACCGAAACTGACACTCGCCGCCGCGCCGGAAACGGCGCCCAAGATCTCGCCGCTGGAGATGGAAGTCTTTCCGTGACTCGCACTGGCGCTGCCGGCGTTGCCTCGAGCGCGCACCACGGAACCGCTGCTTGCCGCTGAAACAAAAAGGGTAAACAATTTTCTCATAGTACGTACGGCTCATTCATATTTTGGAAGGAAATGTGCCGACCGCATCCATGACTCCATCTTTTCGCGTATGTCGAACCGCGGACACGCAGAGCGTACATGACTCCGACAAAAGAATAGCATTGTCTCCCATTGGCTTTCCCCCCATATTCGGCTCACAGAGTTTTAACTCCTCCCGATCTTCAAAGTCTCCGTTGACACTGGTTGGTTGTCAACGGTTGCGCAACTGCTAGCTACGAGTATATGTTGGTTGCCAACGGTTGCACAACTCCCATATGTCGGTTGTCAACGGTAGCACAACCAGTTGTCAACGGAGACTTTGAAGATCGGGAGGAGTTAAGTACATACTGCGACGTACAACGTACAGTTTTCCTTTGCCCGGACGAAGGATTCCAGATCCAGACTGCTGTCTTCCGTGCCCGCTGCCGCCCCTCCGGACGTACCGCTGGCGGACACGCTGCCGTCGTTGTCGGTGTCGACCGCGGCGTGAGATCCGGTCACGATCACCGTCTGTCGGCCGCTTCCGGAGCCCCGAGCGAATGTCTCG
Source organism: Epsilonema sp. ZAB3_2 (assembly GCA_030247985.1). Classification (NCBI taxonomy): domain Eukaryota; kingdom Metazoa; phylum Nematoda; class Chromadorea; order Desmodorida; family Epsilonematidae; genus Epsilonema; species Epsilonema sp. ZAB3_2. The sequence continues at coordinate 3,953 of JASAMW010005385.1, forward strand.
GAACCGACGAAGGACAACACGTCGAATCGATCGCCATCCTCCCCGTCCCCGGATCCGGATCCCCGACGACGCCCGGACAGTCGGGAACTGAATCGATTCCTGGTGGACGACTTGGGCTTTTCTTCTTCTTCACCTGAAGAAAAACGGAAGCTCTTAACGGACGGTGATCAAGAACTTCAAGGTGCTGCAAAACTGGCTCAAAAATCGATAGAAAACGGAATAAGCTGCGTCAATGTGAAACGCCTTGGCTACGAGGTGTATTTCTTACGGTACTTGATAATGTAGCAAGGATAAGTGATGACGACAGCAGGATTGAGAAAATCGGGGCTTTCATTTTTCATGAAGTGTTCGGAGTTGTTTTTCACAGATCAACTTGCAACTGTGAAAAGTTGCTCAGATCAATTTTTAAGGCGCTGTCTTAGTTATTTTGTTTGTTACACAGCCGCTACGCGTAATATTTTCGAAATTTTACACAACTTTACCCTTATCACATGCGTATTGTATTGGTTGACTGCATGCATTGCATACCACCTCTTTCTTGATGAAAAAACTTGATGCGCGCCATCTACACCAGTGTGCTGTACTGTATAACCAGTGGGCGTCGGAGCAACTTTTACAAAAAAAAGTTGACTCAACCATCGTCAACGATCTGACTTCTCTTTGTGTCTTTATTGTCGTCGTACAATCTTTCCTGCGAACGGTTTCGCATTCCCTCTTGTCATCTTTGGAAACATTCCTTTCCTAATCCAATCATGCGGCCTGGAACAATTTCACTCTTCATACTGGGTCTGTTAGCAACTGGCTTGGGTAAGCTCAAAATTTAAGCACAATTTGTAAACCACTATACTGTAGGCCTCGGCCTCAATTTTGCCGACAAAACATACTTTTTCCTGGGTAACCCCGTGAGAATGCTGTTTCACATGAAACCAACCCACCCTTCCTCGAAACTTCGTTTCTTGGCGTCAAAAGCGGTGTGTCAATTCCGACTTCAGCGGTGTACACAACAACATTTTTTGGGTAACCCCGTGAGTATGATGTTTCATGAACCCAACAACATTTTTGGGTAACCCCGTGAGTATGATGTTTCATGAACCCAACAACATGTTTGGGTAACCCCGTGAGTATTATGTTTCATCTTCAAGCCCATGTATTTAGCGGTTCCCGAGCGTCGTTTCCGGCGTCAATCCGGCGCCGAGTCCGGCTCCAGCGGGTCGTCGACCGGAGACGAAACCGGGATCGAGACCAAATCGGAGGTGACGGCGGAAGCCGGTGGCGGGTCGGTCGCCGGCTCCCGGGGTCGCGGTTTCGGTCGAGGGGCGGGCGCGTCGGGCTCTCTGCTCGAATCCTGGGCCAACCTGAACAACAAGGAAGGCGGCGCCGGCTCCGAAACCGAAGCGATCGGCGAAGAGACGGGGTCGGAAAGCGAAAGCGAAGTTCGACTGCTCAGCGGAAGGAGAGGAAGCGTTTCCAGGTGAGGTCGCATTCGGATCATCGGATCTCCGGAAACGCCGAAATACCTGACTTTTCTGTGTAGCATCTGCTCGATGCATGTACTCTAGTTTTGCTTGACAAAAAGTACGATAGGGTAGCGTTGGGCAAAACCGCCCATGGGGCAAATCGCCCACTTTTGGCGCTTTTACCCCCATTCAAAACATGGCTTTCGAAATGAATCTCAAGAAACTTCTGCCTCTGTTTCTTTGTTTCTAGCCATAACTTGACAACCTGGGCCTAATGGGGTGTAAAAGCGGCATACATAGGTGGGCGGATTTCCCCCATGGGCGGTTTTGCCCCACGCTATCCTACTATGTACATACATGCTGTACATAATGCCTTTATTTTCCATAGGGCGAAAGGTGGCTCGTTCGGACGGGGAAGGGATCGGTCGGCGATCGATATCGAGCAGTACGCGGGTCTGTCGACGGGCAGCGAGGGGGACGCGGTGTCGGGGGGAGAGGCGAAGGGGGATCTGACGGAAGTGGAGGGACAGGGAGCCGTGGAGGTGACGGACACGGGACGCAGCGAGGCCCGCGCCACCGGCAGGGGCAGGGCGCGCAGTCGATTCGGATCCGGAAGGATCAGCTCCGTCCGCTTGGAGCAGGTGGCTGGAGTTGATGGAGCAGGTACAGGCTGTTTACTATGATATGTCACCTCAAAAATGCTCATAACTGTTGCATTAATGCATGGATTTCACCCAATTCTTTGCACTAGAATCCTGAAAATATGCCTAACAAGCTTGCAAAATTTCATTAACATACGCTCACTATTAACGAAGAAACAAGCGACGACTTTTCAGGACCCATTTTTCGAAGTGCCCACCTCCACTCTTCAGCACTTGTGCAGCCGTCTTCAAAACTCTGGAAAATACTCTTTTTCAAGCATGTTCATAAAGATTGCGGCAATGTTCCCTCAATGTTCAGGGGTTGTAAGCTGCAGAAGATCCGAATGGATGCTTGAATGGAGCGGAACAGCACACCTTCTGCCATGTGGACTTTGAAATTCGAGCGCTTTTCACGCCACTGCAGATTTTGACCCAATGTTTGAGGCTTCATAATTCCCTTCGTACTTAAGGCCCATCAATGAAATTTTGCATGTTAGTCAGGCATATTTTCAGGATTCTTTTAAAAAAAATTTGGTTAAAATCCCTTCATTAATACAGAAGTTATAAGCATTTTCGAGGTGACATATCATAGTAAACACCCGTTATTTATAGGGGTACCTATACGTAGGGTATAGTGGTTGTACAGTGAGGTAATTCCGGCCGGTTTCATTGGTGGGGTATGTATATTACGCTTGGAACAGGTTCAGTAACTGGAGTTGATGGAGCCAGGTAGGGTGTACGTGGGGTATAGTACATAAGTACGTACAGGTACTGTGAGGGTTTGGTTGTACGTAGTACTAGTGAGGTAATTCCGGCCAGGCTGGTACTTAGTACACTGTACAGTACGATTAGTGGTTGCTGATGAAAATTGATTTTCGTCTCGAAGAGGAAGAGTTGATCGATCTGATTTTATTGGATCTGAATTCCAAAGTCGGAGGACGACTCCAAAAGCAAATCGCTCCGTTTTTCTGACTCAATAATTCTGACCTGCCTGACGCAGAGCTGTTCAATACATACGTACGTAGGTTCATAGTTGATTTGATGACATTTTCTTGCAGAGAGCAAAGCTGGCGTCCTTTCCATCGGTCAGGAAGCCGAGGGTCGATCTGAGGTGGGCGTGGTCCAAACGGAAGATGGACACTCCATTGCGGGTGCCGAATCAGAAACGAAGTCACGTGCCCAGGGGAGAGGCGGAGGACGGTCGACGGCCTGCGCGCAAAGGCGACACGGAGGTCGAGGGTGCTCGGAGGCAGAGGCCAAGGGTCAAGGCGACTTGGTCGAGAGTTTCTCGAGTGGCAGAGTTGCTCTAGGGCAACAAGGGGGCGCCGGTAGCTCAAGCAGTGGCAGCAAAGCCAGTGGAAGCGGAACGACTATCTCTGAAAGCAGTGCTGCTGTGTCTTTTGAGTAAAAAATTACGCAAAATGTACAATGTTCGACTTTGTTTAGTGTGTGCAAATAGGGTGCGTGTGTTATTTCGTGTGGCCGCGATATGAAATTTGTACAGAGCTACGAAAAGCTTCACAATTTTTGGTGCGCATTTTTGGGCAGCTCTTTCTGAATCATGTGGCACAGATGGCAGAGCAATAAATAATAATTTTTGTTCTACAAGCGGACCTTCGTCAAATTCAACGAAATCTGTTATTTTTTACGAAACTAACGCAAAGGCAAGGTATGTAGGTTGGTAGCATGTCGGCAGGTGCGATTCGACTTCTCCTGTGGATTTTGCTAGTCCAAACTAAAGGCCATCCACGTCGTGACTACGACCATGGCCATGAACATCACATTGACATGAGCGATGTGAACTGCCAATACAGGAAAAATTTCACAGGTGATGATGACACGTTCGCAAGACGTCCGTAACGGACGTGTATCTAAGAGTTACATGGCACACCGCAAACAACCATGTACGTAGGTACTCCTAGATGCGTCCGTTACGGACGTCTGGTGAACGCGGCATGAGTGTTAGGTTGCTAAGCTACTGTAGAATTGCTTTTGATGATTTTTTATTAATAGTTTCGACATAAGATTTTTTTATAGATTTGCCAATTTCCGTCATGAACCAACACCAGTACAGGGTAACCGAGAAGTGCCTTTATTATTTCCTGAGTGAAAAAGCGCAAAAGGGTGAGCACGATCTCTGGAGAGAAATGCCGCCTTATCACACCTCCTTTTTCACTGTCGGAGTTGGAAGAACGACTGTGAAAACTGTGTTGGTGGTAAGAAATTGTTGACAATGATACATTATGTATGTACTGTAATAGGTTGCTAAAAGTACAGCATGTACCCCGAAAAGCTCAGGTTGTCGATGGATGGTTAGCGAAGTCTCGTCACAGGCGAGTCTCGTCACAGACCGTACATAGGCGAGTCTCGTCACAGGCCAGTCTCGTCACAGGCCCGTACAAAGGTGAGTATCGTCACAGGCCAGTCTCGTCACAGGCCCGTACATAGGCGAGTCTCGTCCGACGAGACTCGCCTATGTACGGGCCTGTGACGAGACTCACTGTGATGAGACTCGCCTACATATGTACGGGCCTGTGACGAGACTTCGCTAACCATGCATCGGCAACCTGAACTTTTCGGGGTAGGTACTGCTGCAGTACATAGCCCCATGCCCAGAAGGCGCTAAGCCCAGATGATCTGTACATGTTTTGCAGTCTCGAATTCGCACCCGTATGACCATCGAAGGCAAGATGGCAGTGTGGTGGCAGGACGATCGACTCTCGTACAATCCTCACAAGTGGAACAATCTTCAGCGACTCAAGATCAAGTCCCAGTATCACATCTGGGTTCCAGCTTTCAAAGTGGTCGAGTAAGCCTGACATTTTTGTCATCTGCCTTTCTTTCCGATGGCCATCTTTTTGCCATCTTCCTGTCTTTTTGCATAATAATTTACACAGTGTACAGAACAGAGGACTAAAGGTGTAGGCACTACACTTGTATTTTTGATAAGCTTCGCACAATAAGGGATGATTCACAAATGACGTCAGGTGGTTTTCAGCCGAAATGGATGGGTACCCCCCCCTCCCCCCCGACCGTCAGAATAGCGTCAGAGTTGGCCTAAAGGCCGTACCCCCCCCCCCCCGTCAGCGTCAGAGGTGGTGACTAGTAGTAATACTACTTGCATATGCGTATGTATGAATGCATGCATGTATGGTATAATATACAGCATCTTATGTGTGTAATGTAGTATGTATGTACAGTAATATGTATGTACTGTAATGTATGTGCGTATCAGTACCGTCAGCGTCAGAATATTGATCGGGGCACCGAGGCCCCCCCCCCCCCCCGTCAGACTGACGTCAGAGGCTGGGCCAGGGGGAGGGGTCCCCCCCCCTCCCCTACCACCTGACGTAATTTGTGAATCATCCCTAATGGACATTGCTTATGAGTCGTGAAGCTAACGTGTCCGCACATCATTTTCTTGCAGAGATGAAGGCGAGAAAAGTTTCTACAGCGGATTCGACGCTTTCGACAAGATCACCGCATCTCCATTCGGTCACGTGAACGCCGAGATCGGGTTTCACGCGTACGCCGTGTGCCGAGAAGATTTCACGGAATACCCGGACGACAAGAAGAAGTGCTGCTTTCACGTGCAGTCGGACATCGACAGCAGCAGTGTCCAATTTTCCCTGGGGAAAGACGTCGGTTATTTCAGTCCTGACGTCATACTGTCCGATTGGAACGTAAATCACATTGAAACGGAGTTGGGGCAGCTTCCCTCCGTATCTTCAGAATCGCATGAACATTCATCCAGTGGTGAGGATACAACTTCCGAAGGGTCCAGCGAAGAGCACGATGATGTGCATACCCTGGGGTATAGGCAGGAAGAACATGAGAGCGCAAAAATGCGTCCCATAAACTTTTTGCGCCCCAAAAATGGTGCTGTTTAGGGGTAGGGGCTATGATATTCAAGGCGTGTTGCGTAAAATAGATTCACAATTACGGATTTTTGTCCGTGCTTCGTGTACTCTTTTTTTAGCAGAAGTACATGCAAACTACGCAGTACAACTTGAGTCCCACAGCCAACTCTCTCTGGCCAGGCTATAGTAGTGAAATGGAAACTGTGAGAAAGCCTCGTTTGGCCTTGGCCACTTGGCACGTATGCGTTTTGCGCCTCATGAATTTCTTGGCTATCTATACCCCTGGTACTCTTAGAGTCTGCGTGACGATTAGCAGAGCATCTACCACGTTGAGAATGGAGTTGAGTTTGCCGTTGGCGATGACGGCGATTCTGGTGATTTTGGCGCCGTTTTTCGGCGCGTTTACCATCCAGCTCTACGTGAAAGTCTTCACGCTGTTGCTGCAGTTCCTCTGCTTCCAGTTCTTGGCGGCCAACAGTCCGGCGGAAGGATTTGGAGAGCACATGCCAAAGATTTGTATGAGCAGGAGAGAGAGAGAGAGAGAAATTTTGTGGTAATCCAAAGGAATCGAACCCATCTGAATTGGTGCAACTTTCAAACAGGCAGCCGGTCCCTCGCTTTTCAGAAAAATTTCTCTCCTATTGTTTGACCAAAGTACAGCTGCATTGGTAATTTGGTGGACCATGAATCGTGATTCCAGACGAGCCGAATGGGTTTGCAGACGTCTGTATCGTGATAGACCTACAGTACATGTACAAAGTACGGCGCTTGCGTAGGCATCTTCTAAATAGGTGGCGCAAAATATTGGTTCACTTATTTAGTAGGTGTCTACGCTTTCGCCATACTTTGTACAAAGGCGTGGACCGCTGTATAGGCCAATACAGACGTCTGGAATCACGATTCGGAGGAGCTCTTGTGCTTCTGTCAATGGAAAAGAGGTTAGTTTACTGCAGTATCTTTCTACATATTATATTGCCTTTCTTTGCAGACAGATTCTACGAATTCAGCATCATTCTTACCCTGATGAGTCTGATCGTGACGGTCATCGTGTTCGCTCTGTCCAGAGTGGATCGGCGCATCCCGCCGCCTCATCAGCTCTCCCTCTACTCCAACAGCATCAACGCCTGGCTCTTCTGCACCAACATGCCAGTTGCCCGAAATCCTGTGATTGTTTACAAGGCAGGGGTGTAAGTGTAGGCAAGGCACATGGAGGCGTGTGGCTGAAACACTGAATTTGCCTGGACCCAAAAGTTTTTCATATTTCTTCAGGCTTGTTTTGATTATTGGGGAGGCATGGATTATTTTCGATTTTTGGGGAGGAAAGAGCCAGTGATCCAAAAGTTACCCCGGGTGCAATCATTCGCGTATCCTTCATTTGACAAAAAACTACAAGAAAAGTCGAGAAAGAAAATTTGCCAGATGTGCCAGGGATGAACCTGGACCTCTCGCGTGCCAGACACCCGGAGATGACCTCAGTCACACAATTTCCCCTTTGATCGTCCTTTTGTTCTTGGTTTGTACGTGCAGCTGGATCTAACGTCCTCCCTGCCCCTATACCCCTGCCTAGGCTCCATCTTCGACCACCGGAGAACCGGACCAAAGCCAGGGCGAAAACGGCAACGCTCCGCCGACCCCGACTCCCCCCACTTCACCTTCCCCACCCACCGTCGGCATTTCAGCCTCCTCCTACATCGCCGAATGGCTCGTCGTTTTCGTCGCTATCAATAACGGTTTCTCACTGCTGGTGTTGCTGGTTTATGTGATCGGATTGTTCTGTCTATGTTTGTAATGCGGTGTGTGTGTCGGAACATTTTCTGCAAAGGTGATGGGCGCAAGATGAATTATTTTAGGAATATTGGTGTTCATTCATTTCCCGCATCGTCGCGGTACCTACCGGTAATTGTATATAACTAACCAATGTACATATCCGGTTACAGCACCCTAGCGATTTAGAGATGTTGGAAAAAATGGGATACATCCCATTTTTTTTCCAGTAGATTTTTCCATTGAAAATGAATGGGATGAAACGGCGTTTCATCTGCTGTTTTTTCCAGTGAATTTTTCGGAGAAGTTCTCGTAAAATTGCAAGTAAAAAAGAATGGGAATGTTCTCATTTTTTTAAAAAAATGTAAAAATTTTCAAAAAAGGGCAGCATTCTTGTAATCGATATCACCGCGGGTTGTATCAGCATTAGATTTTTATGGTGGGTGCACAACTACTGAACTTGTTTTTGGTAGCATTTGATGCATCTCTTCAAGTGTGTGAATATGATCTTTCTTTTTGCTAAAAATCATCTTCAGGTGTGTGAATGTGATTTCTTTATTGCTAAAAAACTGTCAATGAATGGATGGAAGAGATGATAGTAGCAACAGCTATCACTCAGAAAATCACATTTCCTTAGTGAAAGAGAACATTAGCTTTTGTCAACAGTTTTTTCATCTCAAATGGTTGCATGGTTGTGTATTACAAACACTATCTACCACATGATCAAAAAGAGTTAGCCTAAAAACGATGTAGCCTACCAGTAGAAATATTGAGATACTGCATGTAATTTAATAATTATCTACTTTATAGTCAAAGAGATATGATATGACATTACTTGAAGGGATATGACTAAAAATCTGTATCATTGCATTATGCGTGTATCAAAATATGTATGTTCTCATCTGCATGTCTTGATTTGAGATATTATGCACCAAAGGACATACACATATCTGTAGTGTGGAGTGAAGTGGATATGGAAAATGGTTTCAGATGAGGTTTGTGATGTTCTCTATGTGGAACTGTTTGAATATAGAAGGCTAGAGAATGTGCTGACCTTGGCTACAATCTCTAATGTCACTAGAAGGGCACATCACTAGAAAACTCAAATGTCACCAGATCTAATGTAATGGAAGAGGTTAGGAAGAGAGTATTGAACAGCAGAGGGTGGAAGAGAATTATTTCATAATACAAACAAGGAAACATAGGAAAAGTAGGTAGGAAGCTAGGCTTCCACAGTGCATAATGAAAGAGAATAAGATCTAATGTAAGAGAAGAGGTTAGGGAGAGAGTAATGAACAGCAGATGGTGGAAGTGAATTATTTCATAATACAAGGTAACATAGGAAAGGTAGGTAGGAAGCTAAGCATCTGTAGCGCATAATGAAAGAGAATAAGATCTAATGTAAGAGAAGAGGTTATGGAGAGAGTAATGAACAGCAGATGGTGGAAGTGAATTATTTCACAATACAAGGTAATATAGGAAAGGTAGGTAGGAAGCTAGGCATCTGCAGCACATAATGAAAGAGAATAAGATCTAATGTAAGAGAAGAGGTTAGGGAGAGAGTAAGGAACATCAGATGGTGGAAGTGAATTATTTCATAGTACAAGGTAACATAGGAAAGGTAGGTAGGAAGCTAAGCATCTGCAGCGCATAATGAAAGAGAATAAGATCTAATGTAAGAGAAGAGGTTAGGGAGAGAATAATGAACAGCAGATGGTGGAAGTGAATTATTTCACAATACAAGGTAATATAGGAAAGGTAGGTAGGAAGCTAGGCATCTGCAGTGTATAATGAAAGGGAATAAGATCTAACATAAGAGAAGATGTTAGGGAGAGAGTAATGAAAAGCAGATGGTGGAAGTGAATTATTTCAGAATAAAAGGCAACATAGGAAGGGAAGATAGGTATCTGCAGCATAAAATGAAAGCGAATAAGATGTAATGTAAGGAGCACATGGGGATAAATGGAATGGTAGAGATAGAAAGAGAGTCATGAACAGCAGATGGTGGAAGTAAATTATTTCATATAAAAGGCAACATAGGAAAGGTAGCTAGGAAGATAGGTATCAGCAGCATAAAGTGAAAGCGAAGAAGATGTAATGTATGGAGAAGATTGGGCTAAATGAAAGGGAGCAGAGACAAAGGAATAAAGACTTTTTGTGTATGATCAATAGTTGATGATGGAAGTGAAATATTTTATAATAAAAGGAAGAAAAAGTGAATAGGTAAGTAGGAAGATATGTATCTGCAGCATAAAATGGAAGTGAGAAGACATAACATAAAGAGAAGATGACATAAATAATGAGAAGTTTGGGTTTGAAAATATCAGGAAGTTCACCAAAAATCTCTTTCAGTTGATAAAACGGATGATTAGCTTAAAGAAGGCAGTAGTGAAAAAGAAGCATAAGTGGATAAGAGGGTGGGATATGTATTGCTTCTTGTATGATTTTGTGAAGTACATGAGTGCTGAAAAAATATCTTTCAGCTGGTGGATGATAAGCAAATAAGTTGGTGATATTATTATTATTATTATTAGCTTCAGAAATAGTAGAGTGAACCATGGGAATAAGGGAAGGCAGCTTTGCTTTTAAGTTTTTTCTCACATGTTCTCACATGGTGAGTTTCAAACTCCTGATGAATTCACTGGACTCCCTATGCTTTATCACATTATCCAGTTAAACAATGGCTCATCACATTGACACACTAATGGGGAATTCCTTGGGAATTTAGTCACCACATGTTTGGCAATGTGCTGACAGAAGATCACATTCACACACTTGAAGATATATCAAGCAAATGCTACGAACAGGGAAGTTTAGTAGTTGTGCACCCACAATAAAAACCTGCAACTGACATAAACCGAGGTGATATCGATTACATCAATTCTGCCCTTTTTTGAATATTTTCATTTCAGAAAAATGGGAAAATCTGGAAAATACCAGCAGATAATCCAAAGGGTGAAAGGGAATAAATGAAGAAAAGAGTTGCTTTAGATAAGCAAAGAGGATACAGAAAATAAAAGTGGAAACTTTACTTTTTTTACTTGCTTTTGTGAGTGACCTCCACACAAAATTTCACTGGAAAATTTCAGCAGATAATCGAAAGCGAATATAAGGGTGAAAGAGAACAAATGAAGAAAAGAATAACTTTAGATAATCAAAAAGAATATAGAAACAAAAATGGAACTTCACATTTTTCACTTGCTTTGTGTTTTTTCTCACATGTTCTCGCATGGTGAGTTTCAACCTCCTGATGATTTCACTGGATTCCCTATGCTTCATCATGTACTTATGGGGAATTCCCTGTGATTCAGTCACCACATGTGTGGCAGAGTACTAATAGAAGATCACATTCACATACTTGAAGATATGATCAAACAAATGCTACTGACTGAACAGAAAAGTTTAGTAGTTGTGCACCCACAATAAAAACCTGCAACTGACATAAACTGAGGTGATATCAAGTACATCAATTCTGCCCTTTTTTGAATATTTTCATTTTCAGAAAAATGGGAACTTCACATTTTTCACTTGCTTTTTTGTGAACTTCACACAAAATTTCACTGGAAAATATGAGCAGATAATCAAAAGTGAATAAAAGGGTGAAAGAAGACAAATGAAGAAAAGAGTCACTTTAGACAATCAAAGAGGATACAGAAAATAAAAATGGAAACTTCACATTTTCACTTGCTTTTGTGAGTGAACTTCACATAAAATTTTACTAGAAAATATCAACAGATAATTGAAAGTGAATAAAAGTGTGAAAGAAGACAAATGAAGAAAAGAGTCACT
>JASAMW010005386.1:0-15983 GCA_030247985.1 Epsilonema sp. ZAB3_2
GTCAAACTTCAACAAAGATAGGGTTGCCAGGTTCTTGGGTTGCCATATCGGGTTAGCTGCCGTTTTGATCCATTGTCCGTCTACTTCCAAACCAACTCCACTCCACACCCAGAACTTTTCCACCACAACGACGGTACGAAGCAGTCTATTTTTTATTTATTTATTTTATATATATTTATTTATTTTATATATTTTATATATTTATTTATTTATATATATTATTTTATTTATTTATATTTATTTATTTTATATATATATTTATTTATTTTATTTATATATTTATTTATAAATATTTATATTTTATTTATTTATAGGCTATTTGTTTGTTTATTTATTTAGGCCTATTTATTTATATTTATTTATTTATTCATTTATTTATTTATTTATTTATTTATTTATTTATTTATTTATTTATTTCTTTTTTTGTTTATTTATTCCCTCTTGTTTGTTTATTTGTTATCCAATGACGTTGTGTCCTTGCATATTTGTACATACTCTACGTATTTAGGCTTTCATTTTTTGATGACGCTATTGCTTCCATTGCTTCCATTGTGTGGGTGAAATTCTGAAATGAATCAATTCGAACGTCGGTAACACTTTTCATAAGATCACAAGTTTCTTTTGTAAGGACAACACCCACAAACGAAACTTTGTTTTCGGACAGGCAAGTACTGTACTGTTACTGTACTGTACTACTGCCCGAAAGAAACGCCCACTTCACATGCTTAGGCCTATATCAAAAATATTTTTGCTTATATCCTTGCAATAACCAACCCAATAAATTGAATTTTATGCAAGCAAAAAAGGTGTAAAATTAATTATCCGACATGAGTTTTCTGTTAAAAGCTACGTCACTTCTTGTGGTCATCCAATCTTGTGCATTCCGCACCTTCGCCCAGGTGAATTTTGTGCATTCCTACGGTAAAAGGCGTGTCATTCGACGATACAAACGGGATGTGTACCCTCAAAACTTCAAAATGCAGTTACACAGACACACTTTGTAGACAGTTTGAAAAAAAACCGGGCGCTGTCTATGCTTTCGCATACTTTGTGTGGCGGTCCAGCATGGACCGCCACGAAAGGTAAGGTATTGCTTTTGGCGCTAAGCCAAGAGAAGAAAAAGGTTTGTTTCAGATTTCCTTTCCAACATTCACCTCATTAGCTAGAACCGGTGAAAGGATAGGCCTTTCTCATATGTTTCCGTCTCCTCCGCTCACTTTTCTTTTGTTTCTTCTTTTTCGGTTCACCACGGTTCACCTTTTTCTTCTTGGCTTAGCGCCAAAAGCAATACCTTACCTTTCGTGGCGGTCCATGCTGGACCGCCACACAAAGTATGCGAAAGCATAGACAGCGCCCGGTTTTTTTCAAACTGTCTACAAAGTGTGTCTGTGTAACTGCATTTTGAAGTTTTGATGGTACATTAAAGCTGCTTTGTCGATGTTTTTCAGACCGACAATGGCGACGAAGTGAGAGCCCAGTTTTCGTTTAATCCCCAGGGTCGCATCCAAATCAACGCCAAGGACATCAGTCATTGCTTTGGAGAGTTTTTACTTGATAAGCCATGCAAGTTCAACATTGGGAGCATCTGTGTTAAAACATGCAAACCTAGGTAGCCAGCCAGCCGTAAGTTCGTCCGATGTGTACCCGTACCTGCATTATGCCATGTCAAAAGGATGTCAGATGAAATACAACTTCCAGACGCCCTGCCAAGCAGGACCAGATTTCCCGTAGCACACTTTTGGATTTCAGACATTGCCGCAAAAGTATCGATAAAAAATGGTGCAGGATTAGTACCGGGTTCGGCAATATTACCCTGTGGAAATCTGATGTCGACGTGGAGCCGGAGATTGAGTTTTTCGATGACTATCCGGACAACGTCATCGTATTCTACACTTCTCTGATTACGAAGCAAATAGTAGGAGAGGACTTTTTCTCTCGGCCATTTGACATTAGCCATCTATGGAGCGAGGTAAGGTACAAAAAACTACGCTAACGCGCCTTTTGAAATTGAAATCCTTATACTACGTATGTACGTAGTAGTTTGTTTCGGAGAGCGTACGTGGGCATTAAAATTAGCACCTTGACCTTACCAACAAAGGTTTATCGCTTTTTCTGCAGGAATACTCCGAGATCATGATTCAAATGGCGTGGAAATTTTACACACCGTCGAATGCGACAGAATGCGAATTAGAACTCTTCCCCTATGGACCATTCTGTCAATGCTAGTCATCTGTACGACAAAAAGCGACGACGAACTATAGCGTTTTTTCGGAAAACGATGAAAGGAGTTCAGAAAAATTTAGTAAGCGTGAGTAATGATGATGAAGCTTGAAGGTACAGGAGAGGGGATCCGACTTATAACTTCCTATGTTATGACTTTAAGGGGGAGCGGGCGCTGTGCGTGTGTAAGTTATTTATGGTGTCTGCTCCCACGCCCGCCCTAGGGCTTGTCGCGCCGGACCTTGCCGGATGAGTTGGTAGGTTGTTCTTCGCGCAGCGATGGTGAGGCGACGCGCGTTTGCGGCTGATTGTGTCGCTCTCAGCCTGTTTTTTCCCACCCACCCTCCCTGTAGGTGATACTGTATCTGTAGGAGCTGTACGTTGTGTTGGTTAGTACTGTAGCGCGCTAGTTAATGGTGATAACGCGATCAAGGCTTCAGGTTTTATTGTGGTTTGTCTAACCAGGGGCGGATGATTGTATGTGTATGGTTATGTATGCTCTGCCTTCTTCCTTTCCTCACCCGAGCGTCAGTAAATCTCTTTCGGCAAGGCCGCGGACATTTAAAAATTTATAGCTATAAGGCTATAAGTAGATATGAGGACATAATGATATGTAACATACCCTACTGTAATACTAATGGATATATTGACTGTAATACGGAAGTGTATAATAAGGCTGGATAATTAGGGAGGTCTTCGTTTCGAAGTATACGCTATTCCAATTAAGGTTGCTATAAATGTCCAACCAAGCCGTATCTCCTGACAGCAAAATAGATATTGCCTATCGGCTATGAACTACTACTAGGCGAGGCAGTTTTATATTTTCGAGAAGAATACGTGATCAGGGGCGGGCGTTCACTTTTGGCAGAAAACACTTCGAGCACGATTGAGGTCAAGCTGCTCATTTTTCATTTCAGCATGAACAAGGTGACCTTTACGTGACATGCACCCAAAAGATGAGAAGGTGCTTACTGTGCCACCAAACGTGTCGAACCATGCAAACCGAAAGAAAACCGTCCCTGGCACCATGAGAAAGGCTGCAACGTTACAGTGAAACCGCTCGTGTACTAGTCACTATTTCCAACTGGAGCAAAATGTGGCGAACACATACGCAATTCCGGTATGCCACGCAGTTATTTTATTTGTTTATCTATTTATTTATGTGTTATTTATTTATTTATTTATTTATTTATTTATTTATTTATTTATTTATTTATTTATTTATTTATTTATTTATTTATTTATTATTTTGTGCGGGATATTCCGACCACCCTCCTCCTTTCTTGTAAGTCAATCGAATATGTAGGTGGTAGCAGGTTCAGCTGTGAACATATGAAGAAGGGGAAAGTGTACTTGTGAATGGCCCGAATTTTTTCCTCCACCATCAAAAGTTACTTATTCATTATTTATTTTCTCAAAAGATATAACACGTTCCTGACAACAGCATTGCTCCGAAGAACCGAAGTTTGCATCCTTGCGCGCGAAAATATGTGCCCAGGTCGATGTGAACAAGACCTGCAGCAAAGCCTCGGACAAGAAAAACGATTGCGTAAATCAGACAACGTATAATAACCAAACGGACGGTTTCTTTCATCACTGCGTTTGCAGTGCTAGTTACACTGGACCAAGGTGTGAAACAGAAGTGTCAACAACCACGACAACTACCACTACTCCAACTACTACAACAAGTACCACAACAGAGGTACCGCAAACTTACTATTCATTCACTCACTCTTCTCTTCATCTTATTTTACCTTCACCGTTTTACAGTTTGGTCATCATACGTTGTCTGATTTACGCAATCGTTTTTCTTGTCCGAGGCTTTGTTGCAGGTCTGTTCACATCCACCGGCACACGTTTTGCGCACGCAAGGATGCAAACTTCGGTCTCTTCGGAGCAATGCTGTTGTCGGGAACGTATCCTGTGTTTTGAGAAAATAAAATAATGAATAAGTAACTTTGATGGTGGGAGTAAGTTTCGGGTCATCTACAGTACACTTTCCCTTCTTCATACTTCAACAGCCGAACCTGCTACCACCTACACAGACGTCTGATTTGAAGAAAAAAGGAGGAGGGTGGTCGGAATATCCCGCACAAAATAATAAATAAATAAATAAATAAATAAATAAATAAATAAATAAATAAATAAATAAATAAATAAATAAATAAATAAATAATATAAATAAATAGATAAACAAATAAAATAACTGCGTGGCATACCGGAATTGCATATGTGTTCGCCACATTTGCTGCAGTTGGAATCATCAGCTGGTGCACAGGATAATTTCACTGTAACGTTGCAGCCTTTCTCATGGTGCCAGGGACGGTTTCTCTTCGGTTTGCATGGTTTGACACGTTTCGGCATAAGCACCTTCATACTTTGGGGTGCATGTCACATTTGAGGTCACTTTGTTCATGCTGAAATGAAAACGGAGGTCTCAATCTTAATCGTGCTCGAAGTGTTTTCTGCCCCAAAAGTGAACGCACCTGATCTGCGCGTGTATACTTCTCGAAATATAAAACTGCCTCGCCTCGTAAGTAGTTCATAGCCGATAGGCAATATTTTCTATTTTGCTTGCGGAATTACGGCTTGGTTGGAGATTGTAAGCAACCTTAATTCAATAGTAATGAAAACGAAGACCTCCCGAATTATCCAGCCTTATTGACACTTTCTGATTAATATATCATCCGTATTACAGTAGATTATGTACATATCATCTCGTCCTTGATATCTACTGTATAGCCTTATAGGCTACATAAATCTTTAAATGTCCGCGGGCTTGCCGGAAGAGATTTACTGACGTCAGTCAGAAAAGAACAACAGACACAATAACCAGCATACAACATCCGTCTACATAATAAAGCAAAGCGACTCTCGGTTAATTATCAAGCCAGCGCGTACAGACAACCAACACAACAGAGCTCCCTATAGATAAGTTCACACTACAGGGAGGGTGGGTGGAAACACGAGAGCGACACAATCAGCCGCAAACGCGCGTCGCCGCACCGTCGCCGCACAAGAAACAACTTCCAACTCATCCGGCAATCCGGCGCGCACCCCCAAAACACCCCCCCCCACCCCCTTGACCTTACCAACAAAGGTTTATCGCTTTTTCTGCAGGAATACTCCGAGATCATGATTCAAATGGCGTGGAAATTTTACACACCGTCGAACGCGACAGAACGCGAACTTGAACTCTTCCCTATGGACCATTCTGTCAATGCTAGTCATCTGTACGATAAAAAGCGACGACGAACTATAGCGTTTTTTCGGAACAACGATGAAAAGGAGTTCAGAAAAATTTAGTAAGCGCGAGTAATGATGATGAAGCTTGAAGGTACAGGAGAGGGGATCCACTCTATAACTTCCGTATTATCACTTTAAGGGGGAGCGGGCGCTGTGCGTGTGTAATTATTTTACTGGTGTCTGCTCCCACGCCCGCCCTAGGGCTTGTCGCGCCGGATTGCCGGATGAGTTGGAAGTTGTTTCTTGTGCAGCGACGGTGAGGCGACGCGCGTTTGCGGCTGATTGTGTCGCTCTCAGCTGTTTTTTCCCACCCACCCTCCCTGTAGTGTGATACTGTATCTGTAGGAGCTGTACGTTGTGTTGGTTAGTACTGTACGCGCTAGTTAATGGTGATAACGCGATCAGCTTCAGGTTTTATTGTGTTGTCTGACCAGGGGCGGATGATTGTATGTGTATGGTTATGTATGTCTGTTGTTCTTTTCTGACTGAGCGTCAGTAAATCTCTTCCGGCAAGCCCGCGGACATTTAAAGATTTATAGCCTATAAGGCTATACAGTAGATATCAAGGACAAGATGATATGTACATAATCTACTGTAATACGGATGATATCTACTGTAATACGGAAGTGTATAATAAGGCTGGATAATTAGGGAGGTCTTCGTTTCGAGTACTATTGAATTAAGGTTGCTTACAATGTCCAACCAAGCCGTAATTCCGCAAGCAAAATAGAAAATATTGCCTATCGGCTATGAACTACTTACGAGGCGAGGCAGTTTTATATTTTCGAGAAGTACACGCGCAGATCAGGTGCGTTCACTTTTGGGGCAGAAAACACTTCGAGCACGATTGAGGTCAAGCTGCTCATTTTTCATTTCAGCATGAACAAAGTGACCTTCAATGTGACATGCACCCCAAAGTATGAAGGTGCTTACTGTGCCACCAAACGTGTCGAACCATGCAAACCGAAAGAAAACCGTCCATGGCACCATGAGAAAGGCTGCAACGTTACGGTGAAACCCTGCTCCTGTGCACCAGCTGCTGATTCCAACTGCAGCAAATGTGGCGAACATATATGCAATTCCGGTATGCCATGCAGTTATTTTATTTGTTTATCTATTTATTTATATTATTTATTTATTTATTTATTTATTTATTTATTTATTTATTTATTTATTTATTTATTTATTTATTTATTTATTTATTTATTATTTTGTGCGGGATATTCCGACCACCCTCCTCCTTTTTCTTAAGTCAATCGAATATGTAGGTGGTAGCAGGTTCAGCTGTGAACATATGAAGAAGGGAAAGTGTACTTGTGAATGGCCCGAATTTTTCCTCCACCATCAAAGTTACTTATTCATTATTTATTTTCTCAAAACACAGGATACGTTCCCGACAACAGCATTGCTCCGAAGAACCGAAGTTTGCATCCTTGCGTGCGCAAAACATGTGCCCAGGTCGATGTGAACAAGACCTGCAACAAAGCCTCGGACAAGAAAAACGATTGCGTAAATCAGACAACGTATAATAACCAAACGGACGGTTTCTTTCACTGCGTTTGCAGTGCTAGTTACACTGGACCAAGGTGTGAAACAGAAGTGTCAACAACCACGACAACTACCACTACTCCAACTACTACAACAAGTACCACAACAGAGGTACCGCAAACTTACTATTCATTCACTCACTCTTCTCTTCACCCATTCAACTTTCACCGTTTTACAGTTTGGTTCTGCTTTTCATTCGTACAGTAGATTACACTACTTTGAAATTACTATCTTAAATATTTTTAGAAGACCACGACTACAACGGAAGCGTCAACAACGACCACAGTTGAAGATTCTCCGAAAACTGGACAGGGTCTCACTCTGCCCGCAATTTTGGGAATCGTGATCGCAGGATTTTTTCTACTTCTCATAGCGGGGCTCGCAGGATTGAAGTGTTACAGGTATGTGCGATTGCGATGGTGTCCCTGTCCAGGAGGAAATTGAATGAAATGAAAATGTGTCTAACGCGCTAACTGCGCCGTAACGTAACACTAAGCGATCCCTAAGCCGAACCCATATTCAAAGTCTAAGCCTAACCCATATGCTAAGCCAAGCGTAAGCCTAACCCATATTCGAAGCCTAAGCCTAAGCCATGTGCTAAGCCTAAGCCTAACCTATACTGTAAAGGTCGGTGTATAGCCCGATACCGTGTATTGCCCGATCCCGTGTATAGCCCGCCCAATTTGGCTTGTATTGCACTTTTGGCCCGTATATAGCCCGATATAGGGCTGTGCAAAGAACTTCATTCAAAGGGCTTTATTCGCAGCATTGTAGGTCAGGAACCACAAAATGTGTGGCCTGTGTAGCTGAAAATAGTAGGGGTTGAACATGGACTATGGCATTTAGGGTGCAAACTGGAGCAAAAACGAGCAGATGGTCAAAGGTCCCTTGTATAGCCCGAGCTTTTGTATTGCCCAATCCCGTGTATAGCCCGCCCAAATTGGCTGATATTGTTTGTATTGCCCTGCAGGGCTATACACCGACCTTTACAGTATGCTAAGCCTAAGCCTAACCCATATGCTAAATCTAAAAGTCTAGCACCGTTAGGTCGGTCACGTCACCCGTCAAACCTTCATAAAGCAAACAGTACATTCTAAGGCATCTGTCTTCTTTAATTTTAGCTCACGGAAGGCGTCGAAAGAAGCCAATTTGCCTGGACTGGCCTTTAATCAAGCTGGAGAATCAGTTAGGATGGCGATAGACAATCCATATTACGGCAGAGATTCTGCAACGTCCAGTGACCCGCTACTGTAGCAAAAATGATTTTGTTGCTCTTCTATCTAATTCGGCATGTGCTTTCACTGGAACTCCTGTGATAGTAATAATAATGGACACTGTTGTTGGGCTGGTTTTCTACTATACTTCATGATCATGATTGAACGGCAATTCACGCTTAGGCATGGCATATTATTATTATGTAATACTGTTTTGTGTACATACTCTGAATCGACGAATATTCGAAAGAGCAATCAATCAAGACAAAAGTGTAAAGTAATACAAACTGATGTACACTACATACTACATACAGTACAGTAAGTTACTACCTTTATTTTACACGCTTTACAGCCGCAAAAAACGCACAGAAAATCAGTGTAAATCAGAGAGGTCAGCTCGCGACGACAACCGGCGAGACATTTCTGCGCAACAGATAGATATACTGTAGTCCATTCACCGCCATTTTTGCTACAACCAACCAATAAAATTCACATATGAGTTGAGCATGCGACCCGCCGACTCTAAACTCAACCCCAGATAGCTCTTCTGGATGCACTCTCCGATTTCACCCCTGAAACAACAACAATTTAGTTAGGCCAATTCCTATTTATTTATTTATTTATTTTTATTAATTTTTATTTATTTATTTATTTATTTATTTATTTATTTATTTATTTATTTATTTATTTATTTATTTATTTACTTATTTATTTATTTATTTATTTATTTCGGCCATTTTGTTTGTTTATTTATTCTCCAATGACGTTGGTATTTCATTTTTTGATGACGCTATTGCTTCTTCCATTGTGTGGGTAATGAATCAATTTAGAACGTCGATAGCACATTTTCATGAGATCACAAGTTTCTTTTGTAGCGACAACCCACAAAGGAAATGTGCAGGTGTACTGTACATGCATTGTATTCAATACTACCGCCAGAACCTTTAAGGTATATACGGACTCTTTCCAAAATAATAGCGGGGTTGGGCACGGGCACTTTATGAAACATCAAGGGGAGGGTGACTGGATGAAACGTCAATGTACTCAGAGGCAACTTCTACTGTGGCATGAAACATCAATCTCACCAGTTTACCCGTTAGTATGGGTTTCTCGACGTTTTCTTTCGAAGGACAGAGTATACCATAGTAAACAGGCTATATGAGGTCCTATCTTCATCGATCTCTCCTGAGACAACCAGGGCGAGTTGGAAAACGGCAGAGTACTCATATGAAAGAGCATCACCTGAACTTTTCAACAAGCGATTGTGCGCAACTTGAAACGGCCTGTGCGTTGCGCAATCTTCGTTCAAACGATAGCCCCCAATATAAGGTTTTTCTGGAATAACTTTGCGTAGAAGCAACGTAGAGCGGCGCCAGAGGTCTCGATCGACTCGTCTCAGTGAGACGAATCGAATGGTATGCTGGATGTTGAAAAATACCCAGCGATTCGTTCTGTAGCGCCAAATCGCATGTTTTTGGGGGTGTTTTGAGACGTCGTACTGCGCCAAATACAAACGCTTTTGGGCCGCTTTTTTTATGTATGGGTAGGCCAAGGTTGGGTCTACTATGAAAGCAAAACTGCATGCTTGTATGTGCTGTGTGGCGAGCGCTGTAGCTCCTCAAATTTGGGTCGGAAAGAGTCCGTATATACCTTAAGACTACATGCTTGCTCGCAATTTTTGTTACAAAACGCATCCAAACAAAAAAGGTGTAAAATTATTCGGCATGATTTTCCTGTTCAAAACTATCTCACTTTTTGTGGCCATCCAATGTTGTGCTTACTGCACCATCGCCCAGGTAAATTTTTGCATTCTTTTTTCTTAATACCATACGGTGTGTCAATCGACCTGTTGATGGACGATAGACGATACAATAAGCTCCCCTGGTGTAGTACATACGTAATAATCAGCTTTGTCGTTGTTTTTCAGACCGACAATGGTGACGAAGTGAGAGCCCAATATTCCTTTAATCCCGAGGGTCGCATCCAAATCAACGCCGAGAATATCAGTACTTGCTTTGGAGAGTTTACAAAAAATAACCCGTGCATCTTCAAAATTGAGAGCATTTGTGTCAAGACATGCGAGTCAAGCGCGAGGTTATCTACTATGTATGAAACGTGTGAGTTTGTGGTCGTATGCCATAAGGATGCGACAAATTCGATTGTGCCAGTCAGGAAATCCCATACCCATACCACACTATGCGATTTTCAGACATTGCTCTACGGCTATTGATAAATGGTGCAGGAATAGTAGTAGTGAAGATTTAATCTCCATCAGGAAATCTGAGGTCAATAGCACTCAACCTGTCTCAGGAGACATGATCATATTCTCCGCTTCTCTGATTAAGCATCGGCTTCATCGGAAGGACTTTTTCTCTCAGCCATTTGACATAAGCAATCTATGGAGCGAGGTAAGGAAAGAAAGTCGCATGCATTGATATCCTTCACCTTACTACAGGGTGTCCCACGTAGACCTACCGTATTTTTGGGTGTATAGCCCCATGGGGGTATACAAAAATTGAGAGGTCCAATGGGGGGTTATACACTAGGGGGGGATATACAATGGGTGGGGATATACATAGGGCAAAATTTATGTTTTTGAGAGGTGTGTAGAGGCATGTTTTTGAGGTCAAAAGTATGTGTTTTAGGGCATAATCGCGGTTAAAACAGCGTTATTCTAGTACAAGACATACTCAGCTAAGCTTACAGGCATAGCAGCATGGTGTAGGAGTAGCTATAGCTAGCATAGGACCAGCTACATAGGTAGGTCAGGTACCTTACAGTACATGGGGGGTTATACACCAGGGGGGATATACAAAGGACAAAATTTATGTTTTCTCAATGGGGGTTATACACTAGGGGGGGATATACAATAGGGGGGGATATACACCCAAAAATACGGTATCTAACGATCCAGCCTTATAACTTCCGCATAACAGTAGATATCAAGCTGAAATTTTGTCCCCAGAAACCCAAGAAAATAGGAAACTTTGTGGCAAAATTTGAGCCAGATAGGTCAACTATGAAATTACGAGCTTGCAAATTTGTAACCACATTTTTCAACATTTTTAAATCAGTGGTGCCGCTATTGACCTTGACAGCTTCTTGAAGGCAGCTATGAGCTGCATATATCGCCTGTATTTTTGTATCCTTTGTGTTCTGGAGCGTGAAAAGGCTGGATCGTTAAGGCTACGTGGGACACCTGTACAACCATTTTTACCCAATAAATAAAGGGAATATAAAAATAGGTTTCGCAAATCCCCATTATAAAGGTTTCGTAAAAACCCATTATATAGGGGAAAATTAAAATAGGGGATTTGATCAACCCAATATTTAAAGGGGCGAAAAAGGGGACAATGCCTCCTCGTTTCTGTTCACTACGTTGCGTAGCCCATTCTTCCCAATACAGGTGTTATATATTTTTGCTACTACGTAGGTACTTCTCCAATAATTTTTTAATCAATCTCAACCCCGTTATTGCTTTCTCTGCATAGAAACACTCCCAGATCATGATACAATTGAACTGGACATTTTACTCGGGTCCCGTGGTATTGTTCCCAATGGATCATTCTGTCAAGGCGGGTCATCTCGCTGGAAAGCAACAAACTAATCAAAGACTAGTGTTTTATCTGAACAACAATAAGAGTGCGGACAAAAAAATCTTGTAAGTGCGAGTATTGCAGTTTGCGACTATTGTATTTAGTGCAAGCAAAATAGAAACAATATGCATACCGTATTTACCGGTGCATAACCCCCCTCCCAATGCATAACCCCCCAATGCATAACCCCCCCCAATGCACAGCCCCATATTGGAAAAACATAAAGAATGCCCAATGCATAACCACACCGCCCTAAGCATACCCCCCCCCCCCCATATTATGTACTGTAAGGGTACCTGAACCTACCTACAGTATGTAAGCTAGTACTAGTAATTTAGAAGTGGGCGTGCAGATCAGGTGCGTGTTGCGTACACCTTGTCCAGAAACACTTTGACTTCGCAGCACGATTGAAGGTCAAATTGCTAAAATTTCATTTCAGCATGGACAATGTGACCTACAGTGTGACATGCACCCCAAAGTATGAAGGTGCCTACTGCGCCACCAAACGTGTCGAACCATGCAAACCGAAAGAAAACCGTCCCTGGCACCATGAGAAAGGCTGCACAGTTAAGGTGAAACCCTGCTCCTGTGCACCAGCTGCTGATTCCAACTGCAGCAAATGTGGCGAACATATATGCAATTCCGGTATGCCACGCAGTTATTTTATTTATTTATTTATTTATTTATTTATTTATTTATTTATTTATTTATTTATTTATATTTATTTATTTACTTATTTAATTATTTATTTAGGCTATTTATTTATTTATTTATTTTATTTATTTATTTATTTATTTATATTTTATTTTTTTTAATCGGACCACGACCACGCGCTACACGTGGATGTTGTGAATAGTCGAAATTACCCCTCACCATCCCAAGTTTGCTTTATTTACATTATTTTCTCAAAACACAGGATACGTTCCCGACAACAGCATTGCTCCGAAGAACCGAAGTTTGCATCCTTGCGTGCGCAAAACATGTGCCCAGGCCGATGTGAACAAAGTCTGCAACAAAGCCTCGGACAAGAAAAACAATTGCGTAAATCAGACAACGTATAATAACCAAACGGGCGGTTTCTTTCACTGCGTTTGCAGTGCTAGTTACACTGGACCAAGGTGTGAAACAGAATTGTCAACAACCACGACGACTACCACTACTCCAACTACTACTACAAGTACCACAGCTGAGGTACCGTAACTTACTATTCATCCACTCACTGTACCCATTCAACTTTCACCGTATTACCGTTTTAGTCTGCCTCATTCATACGGTTGCATGAACTTTGAAGATAATTTGAAGTTACCTAGCCTAAGTCCAAAATTCACCTGTCCCTGTTAGAATACAATACAGTACTTTGGAATTACTATTATATTTTGGACATACGTAGAGTTAAGCCAAAGCCTAAGTCCAAAATTCATCTTGTATGCTGTGGGCTAAAATGATATTTTCAGAAAACCACGACAACAACGGAAGCGACAACAACCACCACAGTTGAAGATACTCCGAAAACTGGGGGTGGTCTCACTCTGCCCGCAATTCTGGGAATCGTGATCGCAGGAATTCTTCTACTTCTCATTGCAGGGCTCGCAGGATTCAAGTTTTACAGGTAGTACGGCGGTGTCCCTGTCCAGGAAGGAAATTGAATAAAATGAAGTGTGTCTGACTGAATTAAAAGCCAAGTGAGAGGTCCGCTTGCTAACTGTGCCGAAACGTAACGTAACCCATACGCTAAGCCTAAGCCTAACCCATATGCTAAGCCTAAGACTAAGCCTAACCAATCCGCTAAGCCTCAGCCTAACAAGCCTAACCCATACGCTAAGCATAAGCCTAAGCCGAACCCATATGCCAAGCCTCAGCCTAAGCCTAACCCATACGCTAAGCCTAAGCCTAACCCATTTGCTAAGCCTAAGCCTAAGCCTAACCAATACGCTAAGATTCAGCCTCACCCATATGCTAGGCCTAAGCCTAAGCCTAACCCATACGCTAAGCCTAAGCCTAAGCCTCACCCACATGCTAAGCCTAAGCCTAACCCATATGCTAAGCCTAAGCCTAAGCCTAACCCATACGCTAAGCCTAAGCCTAACCCATATGCTAAGCCTAAGCCTAAGCCTAACCCATATGCTAAGTCTAAGCCTTAGCCTAACCAATACGCTAAGCCTAAGCCTAACCAAAAATATATAATCCCTGTATAGAGAAGAATGGCCTACGTAGTGAAAAGTAACGAAGCAATCCCTGACTAGTTTTGACCCCAATATATTGATACCAATTTATTCGATATCGAATTTATTCGATTTTACGAAACCTTTTTATTGAGGATTCGATATCGAATAAATTGGATAAATTGGTTTCGTAATATCGAATAAATTCGATATCGAATAAATTGGATATCGAATAAATTGGATTCGTAATATCGAATAAATTGGATATCGAATAAATTGGTATCGAATATATTGGGGCCAAAACTAGTCAGGGATTGCTTCGTTACTTTTCACTACGTAGGCCATTCTTCTCTATACAGGGATTATATATTTTTGGCCTAACCCATATGCTAAGCCTAAGCCTAACCCATACGCTAAGCCTAAGCCTAATCCAATCGCTAAGCCTAAGCCTAAGCCTAAACCATACGCTAAGCCTAAGCATAACCCATATGGTAAACCGAAGCCTAAGCCTAACCCATATGCTAAGCCTAAGCCTAAGCCTAACCCATACGCTAGCCTAAGCCTAACCCATATGCTAAGCCTAAGCCTAAGCCTAACCCATATGCTAAGCCTAAGCCTAAGCCTAAGCCTAAGCCTAACCCATATGCTAGGCCTAAGCCTAAGCCTAACCCTTACGCTAAGCCTAAGCCTAACCCATATGCTAAGCCCAACCCTTAGCCTACCCCATACGCTAAGCCTAACCCATATGCTAAGCCTAAGCCTAACCCATACGCTAAGCCTAAGCCTAATCCAATCGCTAAGCCTAAGCCTAAGTCTAAACCATACGCTAATAAGCCTAAGCATAACCCATATGGTAAACCTAAGCCTAAGCCTAACCCATATGCTAAGCCTAAGCCTAAGCCTAACCCATATGCAAAGCCTAAGCCTAACCCATATGCTAAGCCTAAGCCTAAGCTTAAGCCTAACCCATATGCTAAGCCTAAGCCTAAGCCTAACCCATATGCTAAGCCTAACCCTTAGCCTACCCCATACGCTAAGCCTAAGCCTATCCCATATGCTAAGCCAAGCCTAACCCATATGCTAAGCCTAAGCCTCAGCCTAACCCATACGCTAATCCTAAGCATAACCCATATGCTAAGCCTAAAAGCCTAGCCTAAGCCTAACCCATACGCTAAGCCTAAGCCTAACCCATATGCTAAGCCTAACCCTTAGCCTAACCCATACGCTAAGCCTAAGCCTAACCCATATGCTAAGCCTAAGCCTAAGCCTAACCCATACTCTAAGCGTAAGCCTAACCCATATGCTAAGCCTAAGCCTAAGCCTAACCCATACGCTAAGCCTAAGCCTAACCCATATGCTAAGCCTAAGCCAAAATTGCCGTTTCCAGCCGCCGCCCATACGCCAAACAATAAACAATGTACATGCCAACAAAAAATTTGCATTGAACGCAGCGCTGATACGCTTTTGCATTGAGACATAGGCTATCCTGTGTTGTCTCCTCGCTATGACTTGTGTCTGTCTCCTCTACACTTCAACACGTCTTCATCCCGCGTCATTATTTCTGTCACTGCCTTTTGCACCAGGTCATGCGTAGAACCTCCATTCACTCGCATCAACCGCCCCTGGTGAGGTAGAGAACCTGAATGGACTTCATCAAGCTGCACCACCTTCGCCTTAGCTTCTCAGTCAGCTTCAAACACATTTCTACATTGCCTGGTTCAACCGCCAGTCTAAAGAATTCCTGAATTATAAACAAAATATTTATTATTATTGTTATTATTTACCGCTATTTACTTGTACAGTATGCGTATAGCAAAAAGTACGGATTGTCTTACTAACAAGAGCCGGTGCCGCATTCAATCAACCATTTGTCTAAGAATAAGGGCCGAAATAAATGGTTCGTCGGAAAGATAATAGTCAAATTAAAAAAATTTTTGCGCTTATTTTTCACTAGTATGTTATATGCTATAACTGGATATACAGTTGGTAGTAGAAGT
>JASAMW010005387.1:0-42790 GCA_030247985.1 Epsilonema sp. ZAB3_2
ACCAACGAAGCAAAGAAAAGATTCTTTTCCGACTTACCGCTGAATTTAGAGACCGAGCCCGCTTCCGATCCGGCGTCTGGATCAGAGTGTGATCCGTGATGGTGATGATGCTGATGCAGGGACGGGCCCAGGATCTCTCTGCGCAGCATTTCGATGTCTTTGAAAATACTCTGCGACTGTCCTTTGGTCATAAGGGCCGAATGCACCAAACTCGATAAATTGTCCAGTTGACGTTCCATCTGAATCACCCGGGCTCTGAAACCCCAATGAATGCGCTCGTTGTTCGTAAACGAAATATCCATGTTCAGTAGCTTTCTGCCGAATATTTTTATTCGCAACTCATCAGCGCAATCTTTTGAACACTGGCAGCGTGGCGCGCAGCAACATTTTTCGAGGCGGCTTCAAAGTTCCAGACCGACGGATTTAGAGTTTCAGACATTGGAAAATATTCGGCTACATACATTTTAAGCCAGAGAGTGTTGTACTGCGCAATGTTAGCTAATAATACGGCTAGGTGCACTGCACATTACTACATACGTACATACATAAGTCGTTGTTATATACCCGATATAGTGGGGCCAAAAGAGATGTGTCAGTTGTTTGCAAAAGCTCAAAAGCCCGCCTTTAAGTACGTATCGACTCGCAAATCAACGCGGAGCACTGCACTTGCCTTTAATAGGAACAAACAACAGTCTCCATGTACATTAAGTACGTACGTAAAAACGTGGGAGATATGATAAACGATCTTCGCAGCAATAAACAGGCAGCAATAATTTGTCTTTTTGTTTTTTGTTGCGTACCTCGCTTCTTCGTCCACAACGGGTGTAACGCTTCCTGAACGTGAGAGGCTTCCGGATCGATCTGAGGCGTAAGAATCCCGGTTACTGTAGCGTCCTCCGCTGCTGCCATATCCACTACTGGGAGGCGGAGGCGCCGCCAAATGTGCATTAACCGATTCCCGATCCATGAAAAAGCCGGCTTCCACTTCACCGGATACTAAAAAAAATTTAATACTTACAGTGTACTGTCATGTCAGGGCAAAAACTATATGCATGTACGTAAGTACATGGTATACGTACTACATCGTATTAAACTATGGCGCTACGAGAAAGCTTGTTTTACACACTCAGATTTTTCAACAGGCAGGGCGCGCTAAGATTCTTGCTCAAAAGCGATCGCTAATCAAAACTGGGCTAGAGTTGCGCAACAGTCCAGCCCAGCTAAGCTTTTGCACCCACGTTTACCTACTAGCTGCATGTCAGCTGTGCGCCAAAGCCAAAAGCTATCGCTTCAGCTATGTTCTTTCCCATAGTCTGGAATTTAGTTAGGCACACTTTGACAAATGAGTGTCTTCGCGTTTTTCGATGGCCGCATCTCAAAGAGGCTTTTTTGGTTTTTGGACGCCAAGAAAAAAGAAAGTGCGGCCGTATACTCTCTTAAAAGTTGAGTGCATTCGCATGTGAAGGCTTATTGCACCCTCGAGAGAGCTCGAAGAAGCAGCATTTGGGATAATAAGCCTTGGAGCTTCAAGATTGGTTGCACTCTCAAGTGCTGTTTTGTTTTGCAAAACAAAAAGCGGCTGTTTCGTGCCAGCTGAAGCCGATATTTTTCTCAAGTCACTCCAGGGGTTTTTTAGCCGAGAAAAAGTGCACAAGTCTCAGAGATCACATTTTTTCAACGACACTTCCAGCATTTGCTATCATTTCATTCAGGCCAAAAAGCTGAACGATAGAAAATACGTAGCAATTTCCGGTTAAGCGTTCAAGTCCAAAGTTTTCTGAGTGGCATAACTATAGGTATGTAATAGCGTTGTCTAAATAAAGACTTGACGCACACATTACTACAACACCACTTGCGTAAAAACCCAATTCAAAAAAGAAACAAAACACCAAGAAAGAATAATTCCCACGAACATTTTATGACACTAATTTTGTGTGTTACGGTCGGAAATTCTAATGCACATGAGTGGCAAACTTTGACAGACCGACCTCAGCCTCAGCATCAGCCAAAACTTCAAAATCTAGTTTTGGGCGTAAAAAATTCGCGCATTTTCCCCTGTTGATTTTGTTAGGTCCGAGGTTCGCAGCCCATTCCTTTCCTTGTTTTCGTCTACGTTTGACTGAAATGAAAACTTTGTCAAACTGACGTCTTGATTCAGGTATTACTTGCCTCCTTCCAAAGTGCGGCTCGTAAATTACTGCGCAAACCTCCTGAGGGTGAGTGCGCGAAAAGTTTTTGTTCCTGAAGTTTTGTTTGAGTACGTACGTATACGTCTGGCGCACTCGGTGTTTTGGTACCACCCGGAGGGTTAAGCGTGCAAAGTACGAGTAGGCCCCTTATTGCCTGATCCATGATTGATGAGGTATAGGCGGAGTATTTGCCTGTCAATTCCCATTTTCAAGCAATAATTTCTGTTTTGTTCAAGTTTGCCTGCTGGCTGCTGGGCATAATAGTCAATGCCTACACCTTATAGCTCCTTTCCTACACGTCGTGCGGTAGATATGTGTATGTATCAATCAATCATCTATCCCAAGCTGTTCCTTTTTGCTCGCTTGGCATCGTCAAGTCAAACAACGATCAACTAACCAAAATCGAACACTAATTTAAAACTGAACTTACGCGAGTTTGTTGTCCTCTCCCCTCGACTGTAACCGCCACTGGCACCAGGTAGCCGAGCACCAATCGATTTCGGACTGGCCACATCTGCCGATCCGGAGCGATATGGATAGTGATGGTATCCTGAAGCTCTTCCTCTTGCGCTGCTAACTCCAGGAGGAAGTGCAGATGCGGGTCTAACACCTCCTTGATATCTCCCTCCAGCCGCTGGACTTTCCGAAGAGTCGAAAGAAGGATATCCTCCTCCCCTGGATTTCCTGCCCCGATTGTGTGCGGCAAAGTCAGGATCGAATTCCGGTTCGCTGAAGTAGGTGGAATCGTCGATGACGGTTTCCTGGCTCAACGGATGTTGGAACAGATTGTAGGCTGCAGGCGGAGGGGGCACCGTGGGCGCAGCCTCATCCGCCAACTTGGAGACAGCTGCAGCAGCTTCCTGGCCATTGGGGGTGGGTGTGGCACCATTGGCAGCGCGGTCGTAGGAGTTCGAGTTGGCGGGCGGAGGAGTGTGAGCCCTGCCGGCACCCAGTGGGCTTTTTAGACGCAGAACTGACCGGTCTTTTATTTCTCTGAAACATCAGTTTTACAGGTTTCACTTTTCAGACAGACGTATGTACAGTATGGTCGTACGTACATACAGTATGTATTGTTCGTACTAGGTAGTGTTAGATGTCCGAGATGTGACAGCTTTCGAAGATTAGATAATGGGTTATTTTTTAACCTCAAAGGCAACGAACGCTGCCGCCGGAAATACTGGCGCCTACATGCGTTCTCCTGACAATTGGTAGCGCTCTGTATAATTTCGGCAGTCTTTGATGTCGCTTTTGACAACAACATAGCATAAAAAGTCCACAAAGTCAATGCCGACGCACAAGCGGCCGGAAATCACTGCACAAATTCTGAGGCTACCACGCCAACACAACCTTCAGGTTGCCAACAGAACAGAGCTGCAGCGATAAAGGTTCAGGCCACTTTTTCAAAGTGGCTGTTGGTGCCAATGCATTTCTCAGTCTCATTTTGCCGGGAACAATAGCACAGCACAGAAGATGATACGTACGTCTTCAATGAGGTTTTCAGCTCTCAAAAACAGCACATCCGGTGGAATTGAAAATAAATATTCGAAGTGGCCAAAAAGCTCAGCCATCGTAACTTTTCCTGTGAGTTGGTAAAACCGAATTGTTTGTTCCAACCCAGACAGTATGTATGTACGTACACGTACTTTACGTGCTGCGCTGCCACACGTTATGAGCGGAAACCAAATGGTGCATAGAAACGCTAGACATCAGAAAAATCCGACTTTCAAGAGAAGAAAATCGGATTTCAAGTCGTGGACACGTGGTAATGTAATGGTCCTTCGTCTGCGGCGGTGGGTCGGCTAATTCGACACAGTTCTTAGGCAAACGACACAGAAGAAAGTGGCCACCCACTCGCACACAGTATTCTTGTCACACTTTGTTGGAAAAAAGTAAAATGGCGAAAAGTATGCAATCATTCACCAAAGCGCCGACTTGGGTACGTAGGACACAAGGCATCACAATACAGCGTGACTCAAACACCCACTCACGACAATTTGAGAGGGATACGGTCACTTGGTAGCCGGTCACTTCGTTGCGGTCATTTCGTTGCGGCGGTGATCACTTCGTTGCGAGAACTTTCGTTGCGGTCACTTCGTTGCGGTTTTTTTCGTTGCGGACATTTCGTTGCGGCCATCCTCTGGTCATTTCGTTGCGAGAACTTTCGTTGCCGGTCATTTCGTTGCCGGCCATTTCGTTGCCGGTCTTGATTTGGTCAGTTGGTAGTGAGTACTTTCGTTGCCATTCACTTCGTTGCAGGCTAGGCTTAGGCTTAGGTAAATCTCGCAACGAAATGAACGGGAACAAAAGTACTCACTACCAAATGACCAAATCTAGACCGGCAACGAAATGACCCGCAACGAAAATACCCGCAACGAAAGTTCTCGCAACGAAATGACCAGAGGACGGCCGCAACGAAATGTCCGCAACGAAAAAAACCGCAACGAAGTGACCGCAACGAAAGTTCTCGCAACGAAGTGACCGCGGCAACGAAAGGTCCGCAACGAAATGTCCGCAACGAAAAAAACCGCAACGAAGTGACCGCGAACCATTTGAGAGGATTGGACTATTGCAGAAGGGTGCACCTGTACGTACGTATGTATTGTACGTATGTATGGAGATGGTGTATTTGGGGCGTAGCAAAAAATGGTGTCAATTTTTATTTGTTTGTTTGCCCAAGCCGAATCTTTTTTGGATGCGCACTGTAGATAGTTTGACGCAATCATCACACGTCTGCAACGACTCCTAGAGCAAAAAATTGAAAATTTTGAATTAACCACGGACGGACAAATAAGGAAGCGAAATAATCGTCAAGTGCTGGACAAAAAAGTGTCATAACATTTTACGCACAGTCGTAAGCGTTTACCCGAAATAGCAGGAATTGGTTCTTCTGTCTGCAGAATCAATGATCTTTCTTCGTAAAACATTAGGTTGATTCTGTTCCCTGGGAAGTGGGCGATAAATACGAATAGGATCCCGAAAACTGTCCATTGGTCAGACTACGGTAAAGCAACTATTGGCCACAGCGGGATATACGTAGACATACAGCACACAACACTTTCTAGTTGTCTGACGCCGACTCAAACAAGACTGCATGCAGAGCGCTGCAGATTGATAGATCAAAGACAATTGAGCCTGAAATTCTTCTGTCTCCCACTCTCCCCTCTGCGCCGTTTTCTATCCTGCTGTCTTTAGCGAGACGGCGGAAAAACGTGTGAGGGAATTTCATGCGCCCAAAGTCGTCCGATCGAAAGAAAGAGAAACCAAACCGTCACACCTTCCTACAGATCTTCATATACACAGAATTTTAAACCTGCCATCCTCGTTTCAGGTTGAGTGG
Organism: Epsilonema sp. ZAB3_2; assembly: GCA_030247985.1. Lineage (NCBI taxonomy): Eukaryota > Metazoa > Nematoda > Chromadorea > Desmodorida > Epsilonematidae > Epsilonema > Epsilonema sp. ZAB3_2. The sequence goes on from JASAMW010005387.1 coordinate 5,527, forward strand.
AGGAGCAATTTATGACTATTGTCGAATGGTGTCCTCGATTTTTACACCGGGGCGATGACAGGGAAAAACTGTCTGTACATATTTGTATAGTAGCCTCGAGAAAATAGAAGACGGAGGAGAGGCGTTTATTTTCTCTGGTCACTCCTTGGGCTGGGCTACGGGTGCTCAAACAGAGATGACCAACGCATTATCGATCCGCCCGCCCGTCTTCTATTGTCTCGCAGCTACTCTATATACTGGTATGAACAAAAAATAGGCGAGATCGGCAAACGACGCCGTTATGTTTTGCTGAGACAAAAAGAGGCGGAGCTACGGTAGAACCTTGAACTCTCTTCCGGCCGTCTTTGATTCAATTTCAACAATAAATAGGACATGACGGCGGCGACCAATTTGGTGGAAGAAATAATATTGAATTTCTATTCTACGTGAAATGCATGTATACTTTGCGTGCAAAAAATTTGTGCTATCTTGCGCCGGCAAATCAAAAACACACCGAGCTACCGTACAGTATACAGTAGTTCAATTTATTATTTCTCTGTTAAATTTCAGAAAATTTCTTTTTTCTAACAATCCGAGGCGGTGCAATACCGGATCTCCTTTTCTCAGTTCAAGTAACGAGGTATCGAATCAACTATCGAGAGGTGTCAAAAATTTTATGTGAGTGAACTCATCACTCATCTTGTACTGGTGTGTCACTCAAACAAAAAGAAGAATAATTCGGTCCCGCCTATCCTTCGTGAAGATGTGACCTAGCGGAACTGGTCTTATATACAATAATACATATTTTGTACTTACTTACATACAGTACACCGTATGTATTGTACCATTGCATACGTACCATATGTACATGTACCATAGGGTGGTACGTTGTATATAGTACTTACATACCTACCTACCTGCGGGCATAACAGAAATCGATCAGCACAGACGAATCCATAAAAGCCATGGGTGACGAAAGAAGACACTACGTAGTACGTATACGTGCTGCAGCAATTACTTAGTATCCTATACCAACAGACAGTGTAGCTAGCTATAGCGTAGGTACTACAATATTGGTCAACTTTTTATTTCATTGCAAACCGTGCGTGCGACGCACGGCAGAATCTAAACTGTGTCAACTTTACGTAACACATATTCTCCGCACGCAAAGCTTTTCACAGCCATAGGGCCATAGTACAGTATATGTAAGCTGCATGAAGCCCAGACGCAAATCGTAAGGTTTACCCAACAGCTCTAAGCATAATGTGTACATAATCCAAACTATAAAACTTCCGTATGTGGCCGTGTACCGAGGACTATCAAAATTGTCAAAATTTTGTATTGGCGCCCTGCCCTCTTGCACATCCAAGACTACCGGATTTATGCATAGCCCGGGGGCTATGCATGGGGGGCCTATGCATAGGGCATTTTTTTATGTTTTTGAGAGGCATATTTTTTTAGGTCAAAAGCACGTGTGGGCCTAATTGAGGTCAAAACAGGGTTATTCTGATACAATACTGTAAAGCTTCGTGTATAATCCCCCTTCGAATATAACCCCCCCTCGTGTATACCCCTATTTGGTGACTAACGATTTTTATCCCCCCCTCTAAAACCAAAATTTTTTAAACGCGTAAAACGCGCAAATAAAGCAAAATAAGCATGTTGGTGATGATTCTGCACATTTTGCTTGGTCTCGTGTATAACCCCCCTCGTGTATAACCCCCTCAAATCGGCGACTAACGATTTTTATCCCCCCGGGGGTTATACACGAAGCTTTACAGTACAGCACCCACAAGCAGGCTTATAGGCATCTTAGCTTGGTGTGGGAGTGGCTATGGTATGGGTAGCTTATGACCAGCTTATATACAGGGTGTCTCATAATAAACAATCCACCTTTCCGTGCATGTAACTCTGGAACCGCACCTAGATTTTCATGCGGTTTTTTTGCATTTTGTAGCCAAGGCTTCAGCTGAGAAGTGTACAAAATTTCAGCTTAATAGGCCCACTGGAAGCTGCTGAAACACCTTCTTTCTCCGGCGGTCAAAAACGAGGGTTTTTCGAACGGGTAGTGCCGATTTAGGGGTCTTCTGTGCATGGTCTAACTAAAAATTAGTCTCGTAGTGAAAAAAGATGTCCCAAAATGCTAGAAAATGTGTATCTCATGCATTAGACCCAGTGTCAGCATAACAAACGCATGGAACTGAGTATCTTGAAAAATTAAGACTGAAATTTTCCTCCATACTAAAGAAAAACGCCGATTTTGAGTTTCGGGATTCAAACCGTCGCAATTTCCGAGGTATGTGGACTAAGTAGCTGAAATTTTGTACTGATCTCAGTTGAAGCCTTGGCTACAAAACAGAAAAGAACGCATGAAAATCTAAGGTGTGGTTCCAGAGTTACATGCATGGAAATGTGGATGGTTTATTATGAGACACTCTGTAGGTAGGCTCAGGTACCCTACAGTACATATGGGGCTATGCATAGGGCATTTTTTTATGTTTTGCCAACATGGGGGCTACTGTATGCATAGGGGGTGGGCTATGCACAGGTAAATACGGTAAATGACCCACTATGTCTTACGTAGCTGTCACATCCAACTTGTAAAACCAAAAATTATTTCTTAGGAATTGAATGGTACGTAGAATGTGTCAAGTGTCTGTTGGGCTAACGTACTGTAAATCGTCGAGCTCGTAGAATACGTCGAGTTTTGCACGATCCTGGATGTAGACTTTGGTTCCGGTGGAGTGCAGTGTCTGCTCTGTGAGGGAGACCGGAAAAGCCTTTCGGAACAGATCCACTATGTCGTAAATGGACGTCAGTCGACTCGGCAGCAGCGCTCGCTTGGTTTCGTCATTGTACTGCAGGAAGACCAAGCCTGAAACAATACGGATAGTACTGTATCCACCACATGCAGTAAGGCTATTGGGTTGGTCGATGGCGACCCCGCGGTATTTAGTGAAAGTTTGGATCGGTGTCTGCGGGGTCGTCGACCTTGTTCAATCATCTGGCAAGCGCCAAAGGAGCGAGTGAAAATAAGAATTGACAACAAATGAGAGGCACCGATCCAAACTTTCGCTAAATGCCGCGGGGTCGTCATCGACCAACCCAATCGCCTTACTGCATATGGTGGATAACAACATGCCGGTGATTATTGCGAACCTTTGCAAAACGGGATAAATTTTTAAATTTTACTTGCATTGTTCGAACGGCGACCACTGCCTCTGCTCGATCGATTTGGCAAAGTTAGACTCCAAAATCGTTTTGCTTTCATCATTTTCGGAAATTGAAAAAAGGGAGAAGAAAATATAACCAAAACTGAGCGGAGTATCTACGAATGTATGAATCTCAAGAATAAAACAGACAAAGTGAATACTCTGCTCGTAATCTTTAGTCGATTTGACATTTGTACGAAGCAGACAACAACCCAACGAACAAACGGTCGCAAATAATTACATTATTTTACTCATCAATCTGCTTTTGGCGGAGCGACTGAAATTATTGCTTTGCGCAACTTGTCAACCTGTCACTAAATCAAAGATCAAGCGCAGACACGCCGAAACGCTTGATAAATTATTATTTGAGGTAAATAAGAGTAGAAACTCGTTTAACATGCAGTACGTACACGTACAGCACTTACCGCGTCATGTTGGACAAGCTGTGGAATTTTCATTAAAATTTTTCGAAAAATTTAATTTTACAGAAATCAGTTAGAAGTCTAGAAGTAACCTGCTTTACCTAATGATCCCACTGCCTCAGTGCCAGTAGAAGATCGCATCTGAACCACGGTTCCGTATCCCTTGGACTTTGCGCCGGGACGGCGATAACTGCCGCCGGTAGCCTCCGTCTCCACTTCTGACATGACGGCAGCCCCGTGCTGACCTTCATCCTCATCCACATAGCTCAGCCCTTGATATTCTGAGCTTGCCGTTGGTGTCTGTGGGTCTTGGTTTTCTTCATCGTCTGGCGGTGAAGATTGTCTTTGGTTGGGTGGTGGCGACTCCAAGGGGCTTTGGTGAAAATGCTGCAAGTGAAACAATATTTTAGGGAAAACGCGGGTAAACATCAACATGGGTAAGCAAGGGTTCGTGAAGGCAATTGGCCCATCTGTACCTACGTTACGTGACGTACTACAACCTATTTAGCTGAGCTTCCTTGGTTGGTTTTTGCCATTGCCAGTTAGCACCTGCCCTTGCCTGCAAAAGTCGTACCGAATTATTTGGTGAGCGCGCCCTAACTCCTGCCGATTTTGCACTGCCAGAGGAGGATCCCAAGAGAGATTTCGGCCTATTTGGCGGACTGGTAGCGACCCCTTTAGGCGAAGTTGGAAAGCGTCCCTCGTCACCACCGCTGCTTCTGATCGCTTGCGCCGGGGTCGCGGCTCCGGATCCGAAATCTACTTCGCAGGCACCTACGGATGGTCCACTTTGGGCTGCAAGTAGAAAAGAAATCGATGAATATGTGACGCACGCACCTGGGTTTTTCTATAAAATTTAGCAACCAAATAAACGATGCAATCAATGATTTGTAAATGTCCTCACACAAAGTATGACTGCCATGAGCAAATCGATTGGCGAAAAAATTTCGTAGGGCACTTTTCAAAGGCATAAGTAGTACTGTATGTAAGCAGTTGAAATACTGTACAATCTTTGAGCTTGAAATTCAAATCAGTGTCCCAAGTTAGGTTGGTACATACAACCGTCTCAGCATGGCACCGCTACGCAATTCGGCGAACCTCGCCTTTCCAGGGCGAGGAGAATAATGTCTCGATTTTCAAGTGGCTCTTTGGCACATTTTTTCCATAGACGACACAGCTCAAAATACTTCACACATCTCGCAAGCCGAGAGATCCAGCTTCCAAGTATGGAGCCCACGATGCTTCAAGCGTTGGACGACCAAAATCAACACTTCGAGCCAGTAGAATTTTTGTCCAATGAAGCTGCACGTAGGTGCTACGCCTGTTTGGCATTACAAAGTATGCACGGTACAGTGTAGCAGCGCTACGCAGTGCAGAGTGTCGGAAGAAGTGTACGTAGCTCTTTTTAGTTTTCCTATGTTAGTATATGTACTCAGCAGCCTCCAAGGAGCCCAGATTTTACACCAAATTGAAAAGAAGCAAAGCCAGATTAGCTTCGAGGATGGAAGGCTGTCAAAAATTATCACGTTCTCTACTGCTAATTTCAAAAAAGATACATTGGTTTTTTGACGACGTTCGTTCAGCGCAGGACGATAGGAATCAGCTCGTAATGCAAGTTGAAGGGCTGGGCGGGCTCTTCCTTCGAACGGCTCATTAAGGATGGGAGAGGGTTGGATACGTCGGAGGAACAATGGAAACAGATGCACGTTAAAGCACTCTGTATCAGTGTACGAAGCTAGCGGACGAAAAACTAATACTTTATTCTGCTAGCAGCCAGCACGCAGTCGCATCTTCCTCTTTAGCTTATACCGAACGTCGAATGAGTTCGTACCTAAAAGCCAAAAGCAAAGGGATAGTTGAAGACGAGGAACACTCTTGTGTTGTAGTAAGCAGCTACATAACATAGCATTGAAGAAGCTTTATCAGTTGTTTCCGGGGCCTATAGGAGCCAAAATTCGTTGTTGTTTGGTTCCTGAGGCAAAAACGCGCCGCCGACCGGGTTCAAACTACATCCAGAGTGTAAGAGGCACAAGAAGCGAAAAATTCAAGGGCCAGCCGCGCCTTTCATTCAAGGAAAAGCTAAAAGCCGACACGAGTACACGGCACTAGAAATATGTACTGGGGGAATTCCCTCGAAATGATATGAATTCTATAGAAGCAGCAGATTCTACCAGCAGATAGGGGGCTCCAAAAGTCAGAATTTTAGAGATGAATCTGTTCAGATTGCTACTCCACCTCAAACTTTGGTGTGTTGTGGAACAGTAGCTTGGATTGAGTAAAGCCCAAAGCCGGGAATGAATTATGATAAGGACCCGGGTGGGATTTTGACGGAATCGCTTGCTGGGTCGAAAGAAGCACTCGCGCTATCAATATCAGCACGCCTCAACGCATATTTATCTGGCGTGAAAAATACGTCAAAGAGCCGCTGACCACCCGCTGAGTACGTACACAGTACGTATATTATGTAGGGTATATATTTTGGAATAGCTAATGTTTCCTACGTTACGTACCAGCTTGCAACGCCAAGCACGGTTTTTAAAAAGGTGCAAAATTCCGAGAAAATTCAATAAGAGTTCCTCGTTCCTCGACAATCAGCCACTGCAAGGGAGCAAAAAACAATTGCAGTGATATTGTTACGTATAAAAAAATTACTAGTCTTTAGCAAAAATTAATACTGCATACAGTACATACGTAGTACCTGAGATATCATCACTATCCCGCAAACCACCAAATCGAACTTTTGATGGCAATTTTGGCGATAATTTTTTCTGACGCAGATTGTCGTCATCTGCTGAACCCAACTTTAGATCGTTGCAGTTGCTACTATCCTTGCTCTCATCTTCATCGGTGTTATGAACGTTGCAGTAGAAACTTGGCGGTCGTAAAGTCCGAAAATTTTTCCTCATCTTCGCGCCAGCAAGTGTTTCCTCTGTTCGATCGGTCTCTTGCTGCTGCAAGATTTCTTCGTCGTCCGCAGGTGTCGCTCCATTCGCTCTGCTTTGTCGGTCGCATTCAATCAGCTGAGTTGTTCGACTCTTGTCGCCGTTTTTCGTCGCTTTTTCTTCGCTCTGCGCACCCACCTGTCGACGACCAACGGCCGCGATTTTCTGTCCGAGCAGAAATCGCATCATTCGACTTCGCTTCACTGCTTCGAAATATGGCGGAGGATGAGCCTGTTGGACATTTCTGCTGATGTTATTGGCGCCAACATTTCTCCCTGTATTTTGACTGAAGCTGGCAGCAGGTTGAGAAGAAGAACCTGCTTTATCTCCTGCTGAAGAAAAGTTGCAGGAAGCAGGAGGCCTCGGCGGTGAAAAATAGCAAGCTGGCGAGCGGTAGCCATTATCCCTGGATGCCTGCACTTTTTCTGCTTCCTCAGTTGTAGTCCGAGAAGAATATCTTGTCAAAATGATCTGTTCTTGTTGCTGCTGGTGGTGAGAACTGCTTGCCGGAGATGCAATGGAAGCTGCAGTTCTTAGGTTGGCACCAGCAGTGGGAGGTTGTTTCATCTTTGTCCTCGGAAAATCAGCAATCTTTTATCACTCCGCTCTTCTGTGGTACGTACCTAGCAGGATTATAGGCAGGATGGATAGTTTATGACAGAGATAGATTGAGGATGCGGCGTACCTTTTCGTGACGTCGCAGCAAGCGACTAATTTTCCAGTCAAAACAAATTCGTTCTTTTGAGTTAACAAGGTCTCATTATTGAAGGTTTTACAGAAGTCTAATTATGTACAGTACAGATTATGTAGCTGAGGCCCTAATTTGTTTCTCCGGCTTATTTTTTGATGAAGTACAGATGTAGTTTGTAAGACTATTGTATTTCACATCCGTTCAATTGACCAGTAAAATAGCCAATAACAACTGCACTGACTGACCGGAACCAAAGGCCAATGCGAATTTCCAAGCGAAAGTAGCGTCAAACTTGACAGGAAAAGCCAGTTGCACCAGTGGCTTCTAATGGCAGCTGCCTGCCTATCTTGAATAGTACTAGATGCACGTACCAAGGACGCCGGCATAGCCGAGAGTGCGGTATTAGCCTTACCCTGATAGCAGTACGCAATAGGCGCACGCTGGTGTTTTCTTGTGTGGGTTTTACTTGCTAAATCACTGTATGGCTATCTATGGCTGGCTTTACGCAATGGATTGCAATGCGGTCACCGGGAGGCTATGCGGTAGCGTACTGCTATACACATACTGTAGGGTAATGCTAATAGAGGAAAATGCAGACCACAAAAGCTCGCGGCATCTGTCTTTGAACCTGGAAGTTACAAAGGCGGGCGTTTAGTGCAGTACATGGCGCCTTTACGAAGGCTTCAAACCCGGTCGTTATCCACGCCAACATAACAGCATTAAGCCGAAGGCGCGGCGGCGGCGGAAATTCGAGGATTATCCTCTCGCATTTTTGCGCAAATTGTAAACAAATCTTTTTCTAACCTTTCTTTCGTACAAATCCCACCCTTCCGCTAATTTTTTCTCGGAGCAGGAGGAACAACAGTGCACAAGTTAGAGGTAAAAAAGTGTCGAGAATTAGTAACTTTCAATTCAGCGCATTTTTCCTATCACGCAAGCTCGTTTAAAAATGCAGTGTGAGCGTGTGAGTAATGTACTTTTGTGTAAACTTACAGTAATTTTCTCCAAGCATGAACGCAACGCAATCGTCAAGCATGTTCATCCATTTCAAGGGAGCAAGCGCTGGTGGTTTGGTGCTCGCCATTGAATTAGCTTGACTTCCTTGTGTTTTCTCACCCTCTTCTGGTGCGCTTTGTAGTGGTGCTGCAGTAGACCACGCATCAATTTCCGCTGTTGGTCTTGTATTTTTAAGCTGCTTCGGCTTAGCAGGATAGTTCACAAGATTGTCGTAAATGGGGCTGCTTGAGCCAGAAGAGCTTGACGCTCTTCGTTTGTCCAATTGGCCACCCAACTCAATTGTAGCGGTTGCAACAAAAACTTTCTTTGCTTCGGCATCTTCTTCTTCGTCAATCATTAAAAAATCTTGATATTCCTCCATCTTCTAACCTAAGCCTAGGCCAACCACATTATTTTCTGGTCACGAGTCAATTTTTTCACTACACCCCACCTCATTGAAGTTTTCTTGGTCGAAATGAAGAAAGGAGTACCGCAAAAAAGACGACTGACACTGACCCGTACATACCTATAACTCTCTCTTCCAGCTTCTTCAAGCTTCGTCGACTAGCTACCTACGCAAGCAAAAGGCTTCAACGAACTCAAGCTAACAAACAACGCGCCGTCCAAACCCCAGAAAGCCGGGATGTCGCGTGCGAACCTCATTGCAGAGACGAAAAGCGCAAAGAAAACAATCCTCAAGTGTCAATGATCTTTCAAGGTGCTGCAGGTGGAGCTTACGTAGGTAAGAAAGAAGCTCTGAAAAGACACTTGAGGCTCTTAGCAGCCACTGCAGAGAACTGGTGAAGGGAAGACCAGTCTGGGGTGGACCCTTGGCAATCAATCAAAATAATGGGAAAAAGAGCCAATGTTATATTCCGCTTGATCGAAGTAAGGAACATACTGAGTGTGCACGCAGTGATATAAACATAGTCACTCAACTCAAGTATTATTGGGGTCGTTTTCATTCAACGCACACTTTGTTACCCTTGTGCCGTTTCGTCGTAGCCAGAGTCGTCATGCTGCGCCAGGCGTTGACGGCTCCCTTTCTTGCGCGCCTCAGCGTGGCGCTAACGAAATGGCCGCCATACTCCTTCCCACCGCCTTCTTTGGCGCTACATGTTCGCCGTGGAGGAACGGTAGGTGGCGCTGGCATCGATCGAGTCATTCGGTCGTCGTAGACTTTCGTCGTTCCCGTCAGAGGTGACGAGTCTTCGATATTGTCGTCGATAAATTCTAATTGATTGCAATCGTTCAAGGCAATCATGATCGTCGAATAACAACGTGAACTTATAGCAATAACTTCGCAGTCCAATGCCGTAGACAGGTACGGAAGTCGTGTAACTGTCAGAGATGCAAACGAGACCTGCCAATCATCAAAGAAAAAGGCCGGATATTCGACAGAGAAGACAGGGGAAAAGCTAATAAAAGAAGCAAGGAAACGCCGAGCCACAGGAGTCGCACAAACCGGCACGTGTTATTGCATAGTTTCTTGTTGGCTTTTTACAAGAAGCGGGCAGGTAGATATATGTATGAAGATAACGTACATGGTACATACGTACGTACTATGTACGTATTTGTAGTTTACCCAAGTACTAAGAAGGCCTTTGCCGATTGCTACTTGCACGGACTAGCATTCATAATTTCGACGGGGGTGGGCCTAGTCTGGAAGCATAAAAAAGAATTGTTTCAACGCCACAGAAGCTGAAAGGAACATTATGTAGGGCGATGCTTCTTTATGTCTAGCTGAAGGAAATGCGCACACCTACTATGGAATCGGCAAGGTTGTGTCTGGTCTAATCCTACCTAGCCCATCCATAACCCTTCCCCTTGCTTTGCTACACGACTAATCACATGCGCAGCTGTTGCGCAAAGCTTAGGAAGACCTTTCCGCTGAGGAATAACATTTGTTTTGCTATGTAAGTATCTGTACATACAATGTACATACTGTACCGTATTTGCATATGTGTTTCCCAGCTTTTCTAACTGCCAATGTTGTTTCAAAATGACAAATGGAAGTCAACGCAAGAAAATGAGCACATAAAAACGATGTACGCTGCTAGCAATTGCAAAAATATCTAAGCCCTTTCGAAAGTGAAACTTACAGTATTGGTATCATCCGGAAACATAAAACATCACAAAACGTGCATCCCCTGCCATTATTCTTTACCTGAATTCTTGCACAAAACTGAGTAAAGTGTCCAATTGCCATTGAATCCTCTTTGGCAGCATTCACAGAGCGAATCGTCAAACGGAAGTGAAATAATGCTCAAACTTTCAATCAGTTTCTCTGTCCTTCTTCTTTCCATCTGCTTCGCATAGAAGCGACGAAACATAACGCAGACTTTCACCATGCTGCTTGGCCCCTTTTGGGTTCTGTCAACCAGAAAGCGCAGTTGTTTTTTCTCGCAGTTTCAGCCTCCACAAACCTCCAGCTGACAAAGAAATAAATTTTTAGGAATCGAACAAAATAATTGTCGAGATAAGCCGAACTATGTACATACTGTCGTAAAATTTATCGGTCGTATCCAGTTCAGTACGTTTTGTGCTGGCCTAAGGCAACCAGCAGAAGCTTGATCCATTTATACAGGCGCACGATCTCAGCAGGTTCTGTGCCTTTCACCAGCCGCCAAGGGATTTTGTAAAGCCATTCATGAAGCATAAAATTCACTTGTCTCTCTGCGTTTTCCTAGGAATTGGCTTGAGTGATACAGTACGAAACGGAAACCTTGTTTCCGCTTTGTTTCAGACAATCAACGGACAGAATTTTATTTCACCAAACCGCGTCAAGCAAGCACTGAGTGAAGTGTGAGTCTCCCTTTTCCTAATAAATGCGACACGTGACACCGGATTTGAAAAGCGGGAATGTCGCCGCAATATTGTGCCGGGTAAAGGTGACACAAAAGGCGAGAAAGAGACTATGGCATTGCGGGAATAGGGCAGTAGTTATTAGAGGCCGGCTTGACTGACAGTATTTTGCTTTTGAAACAATATCTGTGGACTGGATGTCCACTGTGAAAAGCCGTCAGCCGTCTGCGACAACGGAATACTGTAAACCCTCGTTTGTAGCCCCCTCGAATATAGCCCCCCTCGTATATAGCCCCCCCCCCCCCCCACCCCCTAATCGGCTACTAACATCATTTGCCCTCGTATATCCGCTTACCGGTGAAACGGGTCTATTTTGGCTTTTGGGCAGTTCGTTCAACATTTTGAAATTTGTTTTTCACGTGTTGATTCAATTTTTCATTCAACAAAATTTTGTTGCTTCATTTTTGTTGACTCATGTTTTGACTCATTCATCTTTTAACTCTTTTGACTCTTATCAACACAAATTTTTTGTTGATTAGCGTGTTGACTCCTTCTCCGCAATCAACACTTTTTCGATGATCTATCAACACTAAATTGAATTTCTCAGCAGTTCAAAAGTTTCAATCAACAGGCAATTTCATTCAACAGTAAAGGAATCAACACGAAAAATCGTTGAATGAAAAATTTCGTTCAACAACGGCATTTTGTTGAAAGAAATGGACCTACGGTAAGCGGATATAGCCCCCTATTGAGAAACGCGAAAAGCAACGGAAAACGTGTGTTTTTGCGCTAAAAACAGCGTTTTGGGGGTGTTTTCATGCATAGGAGCTCATTTGCACATCATTTGGAACAGTTCTGAACATTTTACCTGTGTCACCTCTTCGACAGAAAATTTTTGATGACTAAAATTTCACAAGTTTTCGGGCTAAAAGCTGCAGTTTTGATTAGAGGAGCTTGGAAACATGCAAAATAACCGCCAGAAATGAGTTCAGGAGGTCAAAAACCTTACTTTGGGTGCAAATGTAAAATGCCCTCGTATATTGCCCCCCCCCCCCTCGTGTATAGCCCCCCTCGTATATAGCCCCCTAATCGGCGACTAACGTTTTGATAGCCCCAGGGGGCTATAAACGAGGGTTTACAGTAGGAGAAGAAGCACAAGCAGAGCATAATCCAACACATGTACGCAACAGCGTACGTACGTAAGTTCTCAAATTTCTGTCGGGCCATTTTTCTCATCTGGTCCGTCGGCAAGCGGCTATACGAGAAATAGTAGACATGTGTAGTTATTTCGCTTAGCAGTCAACAAAAATATGCGCGAATCGGAAAGCAGATAATTAGCATGATTTCTCTCTATGAGTGTACGCAACGTACTACATAGCATACCTACCTACTATGCACGTATCTTTAGTGTAGAGGGTACAGACGAAGATTAGTAGCCTCATTAGCATCAGACGAGGCTTACTGTAATTCTAAGGTTAATGCCTTTCAGTCACGCCATGCTTTACAGCGCGCAGATTTGAGTGCTAGCACAACATGACATACCGTATAAAAATTATTTTTTTTACGTAATACCGTATTTTTGGGTGTATAGCCCCATGGGGGTATACAAAAATTGAGAGGTCCAATGGGGGGTTATACAATACACTAGGGGGGATACACAATGGGTGGGGATATACATAGGACAAAATTTATGTTTATGAGAGGTGTGTAGAGGCATGTTTTTGAGGTCAAAAGTATGTGTTTTAGGGCAAAATCGCGGTCCCAGGGATAGCCTACAGGCATAACAGTATGGTGTAGGAGTTGTAGCTATAGCTAGCATAGGACCAGCTACATAGGTAGGTCAGGTACCTTACAGTAGTACATGGGGGGTTATACACCAGGGGGGGATATACAAAGGACAAAATTTATGTTTTGCCAATGGGGGTTAATGGTTATACACTAGGGGGATATACAGTACAATAGGGGGATATACACCCAAAAATACGGTACTGTTTGCTTTCTCAAGCAGCAACAATTTTAGGTGCTCAATTTATCAAACAAATTACTTTGCATACTGCTCGGTCGTACATGAATCATGTGTTAGGTACATACGGTACGTATTGTAATGTATGTTAGAGATGGGCCGAGACTCTCGGTCTCGGTCTCGGTCTCGGAAATCTCGGTCATTTTTGGCGATCTCGGTCTCGGTCTCGGTCTCGACTTTAGAATTTTCAAATTCTCGGTCTCGGTCTCGGTCTCGCAACTTTTAGGGCCTATTTTAGGCGAGACCGAGACTAGATTGAAATCGTGCTTTCACAAGCAATTTTCATGCATTTCCGCTGAGATTTTAGCTGCCCATCATGAAAAAATTTCCCCTGCGGGGCGATTTTAGCTATGTAATATAGAAAATAAAAGTGAAGCACCTATTCGCCACTGTTTTCGCCATTTATTTTCATAGAAAACGACTATCAGAAAAAAATAGAAACGAAATTCCATAAGTTTCTATACCAATACTTAGTCTCGGTCTCGGTCTCGATCTCGGTCTCGGTCTCGGCAAAATTCCCTAATCTCGGTCTCGATCTCGGTCTCGGAAAAAATTCTAAGTCTCGGTCTCGACTTTAGAATTTTCAAATTCTCGGTCTCGGTCTCGGTCTCGCAACTTTTAGGGCCTATTTTAGGCGAGACCGAGACTAGATTGAAATCGTGCTTTCACAAGCAATTTTCATGCATTTCCGCTGAGATTTTAGCTGCCCATCATGAAAAAATTTCCCCTGCGGGGCGATTTTAGCTATGTAATATAGAAAATAAAAGTGAAGCACCTATTCGCCACTGTTTTCGCCATTTATTTTCATAGAAAACGACTATCAGAAAAAAATAGAAACGAAATTCCATAAGTTTCTATACCAATACTTAGTCTCGGTCTCGGTCTCGGTCTCGGCAAAATTCCCTAATCTCGGTCTCGATCTCGGTCTCGGAAAAAATTCTAAGTCTCGGTCTCGGTCTCGGTCTCGTTTTAAGCGACAATCCAGTCTCGGCCCATCTCTAATGTATGTGTAAGAAATAATAGACTACTAATAATCCCAGTCCGGCTTCTGAACGTCAAGGAAGTTTCTGATCACCGGCGGTTCGACCAAGCTCAGTTGACGGCTTTCTTCTGAAAAAACGTCACAATTTCAAATTTCCTTCATTGTTGCAATAATTGATTTGCCTGTATTGCTTCCTACTGTAATTACGTACGTACGTACTAAACATGTACATACTGATGAAGGCGGGTCGGAAGCTTTGTTTTCTTACCGGAAACATTCGGCGGTCGATTCCGACTGTTCCGCGCCGACGCTTTTCTCGATTCTACTTTTATCATAGCTGGCGTCGGTGTTTGCGCTTGTTGCCTTCCCTCCTTTAGGAATTTCTCCAGCTTAGCAACGCAAGCCTCTTGGTATTCGTGCACCCACTGCACGCCATTGAACCTGGTTATGGCGCGGATATCTGCGGGTAGGCGAACTTCATCCGGCCATTCAAAAGCAGGATCGTAGACTAGAATGACGTTTCGTTCGTGTTCCAACGCGTGACGAACTTCCTTATGCACCCAGTCTTCGCAAGCTTCGTCGTCTAGGCAACGGTCGAGAGATTGAGGAGTGAGAACGAGCAAAAAATGCTTGCAAGCTTGGATATTCTTCAGCAGAGATGAATCGAATTTTCCGGCATACAAACGGTCAACGTCGATGAACACCTGAAACTCTGCCGTATGTACATAGGCATAGGGCTATTTATTTATTTATTTATTTATTTATTTATTTATTTATTTATTTATTTATTTATTTATTTATTTATTTATTTATTTGTTTGTTTATTTAGCCTATTTATTTATTATACATATTTATTTATTTATTATTTATTTATTATACCTACATATTTATTTATTTATTTAATTATTTATTTAGGCTTATTTATTTCCCTATTTAGCCTATTTATTTGTTTAGTTATTTATTTAGGCCTTTATCTATTTGAACCACGGCCAGTAAAACATGCACTGTCTTTGTCTAGTTGTCTACCACACCTTGTATCCGCGTAACTGCAGCAGAACTTTGATTAAGCTGGCGAGCTGGTTACCCGTGCTTCTTCTATAGCTGACAAAAATGTCGATATGCTTCGACAGCATTGCGATTTCCATATCATCGGCCTCGCCCATATCTACATATCATAGGCACGATAACGCAATTTTTCATAAGTTCGGTAAATACCTACGTAGATACGTACAGAGTATACAATAGTGACAGTAAACAGTGGTAATATGAAAGATACTATATTTTTTATATTTTTTAAAATATACTGTAATGCCGCGTTTATAACCCCCTCGAATATAACCCCCCCTAATCGGTCACTAAGCTCATTTGCCCTCGCATATAACCCCCTATCATAAACCGCAAACGACAGAAAAAATCAACGTTTTTGCATAAGGAAACGCGAATAGAACACCGTTTTACTTCGTGTTACTGCAAAAACAGTGCATCTGACAGCTTTCCTTACACTTTCAACCTGATGAACTAAAGTATGGCTCCTTGAAAAGGGTTACTTATGGCAATTTCTGAGATGTTATGCGCCAGTTTTCACCAGGTTTCAGGTTATTGCTTCAGAAAACACCCCAAATAAGGTCAAAAATGAGCTCAGGAGGTCAAAAAACCCCAAGTCAAGGGATCACCTAACATCGCCTTCGAATTTCAAATTCAAACCCATCCTATCAAAAACTATATTTTTATTCGAGTCTTTTGCAAAAAACCGCTTTTCAAAATTCCTATCCGTTCTCGAGTTATTCGATGATAAAGGTTGCAAATTTTCAGTACTGAAGGCGACGTAGGTATACGTTACGGTATGTGTTTCCGTGGCTAGTGAAAAGGGTAGAATTGTAAAGGCAGCACACTGGCTGCATGGACTGTGGTCCGGACCGTCGGGAACATTTTTTCAGGCTCCCCAGAGGTAGAGTAGAAGTCCCAAAAGCAAAAACAGGAACAAAGGCGCTGTATTTCCAACTAACCCTTTTCAAAACTGACTTACCGTAACGTATACCTACGTCGCCTTCAGTACTGAAAATTGGCATCCTTTTTCATCGAACCAGTGGCCCGTTACAGCTTCGCAGTAAAACCTTTTGCAAATTTGGCAACCCTTTTGCAGATCTGGCGACCCTGTTGTGTACTGTAGATATGGAAAATTATTTATGTATCTACTGTGGCAAACCATTTTGGACAGTTGGCAAAAAGTTGCACATCTGGCAACCCTTTCACAGAGTTGGCAACCCTATCGCATCGCAGATCTGGCACCCTTTTTTGCGCATTAGCAATCTGGCAGCCCTTTTGCAGACCTGGCAACCCTTTGGCACATCTCCCGCTTAGTCTCATGTGCACTGCACTTTCGGGCGTGACCATTTGCAAACACTGGCTGGAAAATGCGTCATTTAGTTTCTGTGTACTCTTAGTACTAAAATATCGATTATTGACCGATTATTGGTGATCGGCTGATCAGATCAAAAATCGAAGGGCTACGGTTTGCTTTTTCTGTTGCAAAGTTTGATTATTTCACCCGGACGTGTGGAAAACGAAGAAAAGTAACTGCAGCCTGTAGCTCTTGCACTAAAATATCGATTATCGATCGATTATTGGTGATCGGTTGATCTTATCACAAATCGAAGGCCTTCCTGGCGCCCTCGAGGGCATAAGCTCTTTGAAGAGCCCTGGATGGACGCTGTAGCAGCAAAATTGAGTGAATGTGAGCGAATCTGCGCGCTTTTTGTACTAAAATATCGATTATCGATCGATTATTGGTGATCGGCTGATCAGATCAAAAATCGAAGGCCTTCCTGGCGCCCTCGGGGTTATAAGCTTTCGAATGAGCCATTACTCGACGCTGTAGCTGCAAAACTGAGCGAGTTTATCGCATCACACACACACACACAGACATCAGCCCTATTTGTTAGTAGATAACTGGAGAACGGATGCAAATTTTGAAAAGCGGTTTTTTGCAAAAGACTCGAATAAAAATATAGTTTTTGATAGGATGGGATTGAATTTGAAATTCGAAGGCGATGTTAGGTGATCCCTTGACTTTAACGTTTTATTAACCCCCGGGGGTTATAAACGAAGCATTACAGTAGTAGCCTTCATATTATCTCACCTTGAAAGGCTTGCAGCAATTTTCGTCTGTGCACCGGATTTGTGATATTGCAGAAATCCCGCAGCATTTCATCCGTAACGTACACCAGACTGCTGGTGTCCAAGCCCAAGTCTAACATCTGATATGTGTAAGTTGAAAACAGCGGATTCAGCGACATCAGGAAATGATCCAATCGACTTTCATCTACACCCGTGTAGTCGGCAGCAATCTAAAAAATCTTTGGCATTTGCGTCCTTGACCTTGACGTCTGGCAGTAGTTGCTTTTGTTGCAAAAATTGGCGAGAAGGAGACCTTGAGCGAATTGAGCTCTCGAATGAAACGTTTTCGCACCAGACCAGATCTCATGCCGATGTCCTTCTTCAGCTCCTCATCCGTGAGCAAAAGCAACAGATCCCCATCCACCATCTGCTTTGCAAACTCGTCAGCGTATGCATCAAACCCGGTCTGAAATAGTAGAACATCTCCCCTCCCTAGAAAGTACGTAGAACATCTCACCGAACAAAGTTGCTAGCCCTCATAACCAACCTAAGATTGTTCAGTTACGAATGTACGTATGTACAGTACATACAACATGAGTGCACTTACAATTTTAACCCATCTGGCCACATCTTCAATAGTCCAATACGGCACCTGCTGGCACAAACTGTACGGCACTTCTTCTCCAATTATTTTTAGTGCCATTCGAGCGAATTTTGGCCCTACCTCTTCCGGTTTGCTGGCCACAATTTTCAAGTGTTCGATGGCACCAATTTCCTGACAAAAAGCGAAAACGCAATCGTGACTATACATAGCTGAAGCTGCAA
The DNA here is from genome assembly GCA_030247985.1 of Epsilonema sp. ZAB3_2. Classification (NCBI taxonomy): domain Eukaryota; kingdom Metazoa; phylum Nematoda; class Chromadorea; order Desmodorida; family Epsilonematidae; genus Epsilonema; species Epsilonema sp. ZAB3_2. Next base: position 23,521 of record JASAMW010005387.1, read on the forward strand.
AAATTTACAGGTGAAACGTGAAATGCATGACCCTATGTACATAGTGTATGTGCAATGTACCTGAAACACTGACAACTTTTCCTGCTCCGCCTTTATTGACGCCTCCATCGCGAAATGAAAAGCAGCAAGGCTGCGCGCTTCGCATCGCTTCGCGCTCAGCATCGGTAGGAGTTTCTGCAGCCATTCCTTCGGTCTTCCCTGCGAATGCTTGTAGTCCGACCTTGCAAAGTCTTCTGGCTTATTGGCGAGCAGAAATGGTTCCACCAAACACAAAGTTCCTGATTTGATCACCGCCGCTTCCACCTCTTTGTTACTGACCAGCATGCAAATGGCGAGACAGGCGTAGTAACGGGTGATGGCATCCTGCAGCGACGCGAGCAAAAATAACCAATCCTGCACCTTCTTCAGGGTCATTTTCTGATGACATTCCGAGTCCGAATACATGGCAAGATTGGCCAGGGCCAGGGCTGCGTGTCTTAATATCTGGGGACCGCTGCAGCTTTTGATGGCCTCCAGCACATGATCCAAAGCGCTCAAATCGATCAGAATGAGCGAAGTTTCTGCAGAATGCTTGAACAGACTCTCCAGAATGGAGATGGAGACCCGCAGTTTCTCTCTGACTGCAGCCGCCAATGCTGCGGCTTCCTCATCCTTCTCTGATGATGTCCCCATGGCTGCAGGAGAGCTTCCTACCTTAGTCAACGGACCAATCGAAGCAGATGGAGAGAAAGTTGCTTTGACCAGTCCCTTTGCAGTGGTGACAATGGGTTTGACATAGCCGTTTCGAACCAGGTAATCTCGATTGGCCTGGGAAAAACATTCTTCCAACGCTTTTGCCGCAGTCAGACGCACTTCTGGTGAAGATTCCTCACTGATGAAGTAATGCACCACCGTATCAAGATCGCCTCTTTCCCTCAAGAAATCGCACAACCCGTAGGCCAAGTCGTGCCCGATTTTGGGCACCATCCAGGACCGAGTCATCACCTTTCTTACAATCAGCAGCCCCTCAGCTATCGAGTCTTCTGTGCCAACGTTCATCAGAGAGAATGCGCGCTCGCAATAGCTCTGGTACTTGGTCAGCTTGGTTTTCAGCTGATGCAAAGCGAGGTAGGTTGGACCGTAGCGGACCATTGGCATCAAGGGCTCATGATGGTATCCAGAAAAGTCCAAGCTGTGTTCTGGGTTAACCGTTCCTGCAGCACTGGCTGGTATCCCAAAGGGGACAGAATATTGCCTCCTTGCAGTTGAAGAAGTGGAGTTGTTACCATCCGTTCTTGTGCTTGGAGCGTCATTGCAACTGGCCTGTCGCAGGGTGCCCTCTGCATGTTGCTGCAGCAGACGAGTGCAACTTGAGGCCGCAACTGGTGAGTCTGCAATGCCGTTCACTGTAGCCATTTGGAACATTGCGTGATCGTCGAATGCAGTCGGTTCAGCATCTTCTGCTGCGTCACTCAGCTGTTGCGAGTTCTCTAGGGGCGGTAGGATGAACCCTTGTTCGCTCACTGGAATCGGGTGCTCGCTTATTTTCCCATGCGGACTCTGCAGCGATGGAGAGCGGGGACAAGCAGATCGCGCGTCTTCCAGGGTCGCCAGTTGATGGAGTATACTCTGATGACGTGGTTCTTCGTTGGTGACGCTTTGTGCAGCTCTCAGCATCTCACTGATGGAGGATGACGACACCTCTGACTCACCGCACTGCTGTGGTTGTTGCAACGACAATTCACTGACGCTGCATTTTTCGTCGCGCGAAATTTCCCTGGAAATGGAATCCAGTGTAAAACTGGGCAAGGATTCCTCCGTGATTTTTCTCAGCTGCTGATGACAGGAATTTTCCGGCGCAGAAGGTGATGCGTTTACAACGTCGATTTTGGGTTTGCCGTTGTAGTTGTACTCGTCGGCTGATGGAGATAAATCACGGTTGCCCTTTCCGCCGCTCATATTATTTGTGTTTGTTTCATCATAAAGACTGGTTGTAGTGGTGGCGATGGCATTATAGTAGTATGTTGATGATGACGATTGCCTTTCAAGCAGGTTTGTTTGACAAAGGTGGGCCTAAAACTCAGTGGAGAAGCAGTAAATTTGTCTTTTGCATGATAATGTACGTATTTACAGTATGTATGTACGGTAGGCTATATGTATGCTGTGTACGTAATCTACATATCCGAAGCAACAAAATAAAATAGTATCGCGAAAGGTCTATGCAATACATACACTTGTAACCAAAGCCACGAAGCAAATGTCCAAATATTTATATTATGACGCAAGAATAGAATTCCAAGCACATACAGTACATCCACGCTATTTATTTATTTGATAGGCTACACCAAGACTACACAAGGGAAGAGAGACTAAGCCAGCTGGTATTGGCGTCGTGTTCCATGCTACGGCCGTTTTGGTCCCAATCGGGGGCCCGGGCCCCCGATCGGGGGCACCCGTAGAGCGATGTAAAATACGTTCGAGAAGGAAAAAAAGAAAGACATCTCAACTTTTGCATGCATTTTATAGGGGCGCCCGATTGGGACCAAAACGGCCGTAGCATGGAGCACGAAGCCAATACTAGCAGGCATAGTCTCTCTCTCTTATGTAGTCTTGGCTACACATACAGTTTGGAAAAGCAGGCCCACTGGAGTGGTGGTCGCTCACTGTGAGATGTGGTGTAACATTCTGCAGGAAAGTACGTATTATTACGTAGTACTACCACTACAGTATGTATGTACGTACAGAGTACACGTACAAAGAGGAAATGCGCACGTTAGGCTTCTGTCTCTGTCTGGTTGCTGAGCTTCTCCTCGCTTCGACCGCGTCACTTGCTATTCTAAGCATTAGCAGCAGTCAGATTATTGCTCGACTGCCAAGAGCGCCAAGGGCACAATCAATATCTGAGCACAGTATGTACACTGTAGAGTATGTACCCGAGATGTACGACATGTGTGGCATGACGTGTATGTGGCATAACAAGTCTAACCTGTAACACAAGATCACAAAATACTCTTTGTACAGTAATGCGCTTGCTTATTGCTGGTTGATTGAAACTAAAGCAAAATGCTGGATGAGTGGATGGAGACGGGCAAGATTGCATCTTCCAACTTTGTTTTCATTCTATATTTAATTAAATTAAAATGATCGTTTTAGTACAGTACCCCTCCATCATTTAGTTCACGCCGTCGGCACTCTTTAACAGTACACCAATACAATCGCCGCAGGCAATCTTTTCTTTGATGGGTCATAATAATTCTTTTAGGTTTTCACTCGTCCGACGGAAAGTTTACACGCATTATGTGATATAACATAGGTACACACGTACGTTAACACATTATGTATGTGCGATTTACATACACGGTGGAAACAAGTCAGTACATAAGATAAAATGCATACCGTAACTGACTGACAGGTGCGCGGCAGGACGAAACTTAGATTTTTTAACTTTTTCGTTTTCTGATCGTCGTAGTTTTATTACCTTCAAAAACAAAAAAACGACTGGGTAAGGTTGAAATTTCCGGCCTATTGTTTTTTCTTCTCAATTTCGGTATTTCGTCGGGGACATAAAGAAACATTATCGCAACTTTCTTTAACCTCATCCGTATCTTAATAACCTTTGTCTGCGATCGTGAAATTTCTCTAAAACTGGCGCCATGAATGTCAAGGGTTTACCGTCGTTTTTCTTTCTTTTCCAAATTGCCAAATGGGCTACTCCTGTGGCTAGCTGCAGCGCTCAAGCACCGGTAACGACCACTACTACTACTGTGACGACAACTACAACTCAAGGTAAATCTGAAAACAGTATGAAAGAACAAAGAAGAGCTTTTATCAAAAACTGGAGCTCTCAATTAGTTTTGCGTACTTTTGGATCAGTTCGGAATAATGGTAATACTTTACCATTGCATTTGCTGCTTCCAGTACAGGATTCTCATCCACAATGTGTGGATGCGAACGTGGCGAGCATGTCTTTGTACCATGTCGAACGTCGAACACGTCTTTGTATGTACCAGGTACAAACGTACAGAAAGGAACGCGTGAATCGTTCTTTTCATTTCAGCTCAATGCAGTTTCCACTGCTTCACTGGCCGCTTTTTTCTGGGCGTCGTACAGGGTGTCACGCGCAGAGAGAACATGTGCACCATGGCACCGGCAACCAGCGGTTTGCTGCTGTACGGCGCAGGCCCCTCTTCTCGCGGACTGTGCGGAGGTTTAGTCCTGGCCGCCACCAACTCAGTTCGATTCTTTGGACCCACCCAGACGGTTAACGGTCTACCGTATTTTTGGGTGTATATCCCCCCCTATTGTATATCCCCCCTAGTGTATAACCCCCCATTGGCAAAACATAAATTTTGTCCTTTGTATATCCCCCCCTGGTGTATAACCCCCCATGTACTGTTAGGTACCTAGCATACCTATGTAAGCTGTTCATAAGCTAGCTATAGCTACTCCTACACCAAGCTACTGTGCCTATAAGCTTAGCTAAGCATGTCTTGTACTAGAACAACCCTGTTTTGACCGCGATAATGCCCTAAAACACTTACTTTTGACCTCAAAAACATGCCTCTACACACCTCTCAATAACATAAATTTTGTCCTATGTATATCCCCACCCATTGTATATCCCCCCCTAGTGTATAACCCCCCCTTGGACCTCTCAATTTTTGTATACCCCCATGGGGCTATACACCCAAAAATACGGTACTTTTTCCATGCGGAACGCTCAGGTCTGGATTTGGAACTTTGGAGAGTTTCAACCAGCTGAAGATCGCCTCCTACTTCTTTCTGGACTGCTCTGAGACAGGAGACCTCACGGTGATGGTGGTGTATCGGAACGGAGCCTTAGATATCATTCGAGGAACCACGGAAATCGCCTGCAGTACATGTTGAGGAGATGCGTGCGATTGAACAAACAACTGCTCAAAATACATACTTGCTGGTCCAACACGCTGAAAATTAGAGATGTAACAGGGCGACATTTTTCAAAGTGCCGGAGCCGGAGCCGGAGCCGGATCTGAAAAATTGCCCCGGCCGGAGCCGGAGCCGGATCCAAGCCCAGAAAATACTGTAGCAAACTACTGTAGGAAAATGCGCAACAATATTGATCATTTGATTGCTGCCGTAATGCGACTCAGAGGGAAAATATGACTGACAAATTGACTCAAGTGCGATTGCCAGAGCACTGCAAAACAGTCTCATTCAAAAGTTTCGCAATACTTTTTGATCAATTTTGATGGGAAAACCTCATTTTTTTCAAGGGGGCAGGCAGCAAAAAAGTGAAAAAGATAGACCATGGATCCGGTACCGGATCCACCTTCATTATGCCGGAGCCGGAGCCGGATCCAAAAATATGCCGGGATTTACCGGAGCCGGAGCCGAAGCCGGGGCCCCTGTTACATCTCTACTGAAAATATTGCCAAATGGCATCTAAAGTGTCGTATTGTACGGAGTGTGCGTACTGTACGTACGTACTACGTACGTACCCTATGCTTTCATGTGACTGCGTGTTGTGTGTACTGCGTTTTGCAATTGCGATTTGTGGTGCATTGTTGTTCTTTGTTTTTCAACAATATTCTTCCCAACTCTTCATAACACCAATACAAAAACCGGGCCAACGTCCGGAGTTGGAACGGGAACCATACAACAGTAATGTACGTGTACGGCACAGGTACACACACATACATACGCGCTTACTATTGACATACATATGTACAGTAACTGTACTTTATGTACATACACTGTCAGAACAGAGTTCAAGCGTCAATCGGCGGCAGTGGTGGACAAACGGCCGGTCCTCCGAGTACGGGAACAATGGCGCAGCGAATGTCCACAACCCTGGAGAGAGACGTGGTTCCGAAGTTGTGATTCTGCTGAATGAACTGGCTGGCCGTGAGCACCCCGTTGGCGCACTCCAACCTCGCCGTCCCCACCGGCGTCTCTCGCAGGTGGCAGCTGCCGTCCTGTAGGCGAATGGCCGCCACGTCGCTCAGCACGCACTGGTTGAGGCTGTAGAGACGGAAGTCGCCGTCCGGAATGCGGCACTGGCAGCGACGAACGCCGGTGCCCAGGGGACAGCCGACGAAGATCGCCGGGCCACAGCACTGATCCCTGGAGCACGGATGCCCCGGGTTGAAAGGGAAGGCGGCGAAATTGTCCAAACCACTGGTGAAGTCGGGACAGAACCTGACTGAAAAAGTATCGACGGAGAGGATAGGGTACATGTCTCTGTGTCTCTTTATGTAAAGGAATCGCGTACTATATTGCATAGATACCTACATATGTACTACTTATGTCGAGCGTTATCGGAAAAGCCTCACCTCCTTCATCCGCACAAGTCGGTTCCAGCGTATTCTGGTCGATGGTGGCGCATCGAATGTCCGAGACTAAGGCGGCGTCGCCCAAATTATCCCCGAACCCCGACGCCGTTAAGACCCCGGCGTTGCAGACCAAAGTGAAGCTGGCGACGACTGTGCGCGCTCTGCATCCATCGGTGGCAGTGGTGAGCGCCACTCCGGCCCCACCGCACTGATCCGCGTTCACCGACAGCGACCCTCCATCCGCCATGCTACAGCTACAGGAGACAGTCGTGCAGTCCACTGCAGTACAAGGGTTTGAATCTCCGAACGCCAGAGCATTATTCAGGTGACTAATAAAGTTGCTGCAGTCGGCGGAAGCTGTAATTTTTAACATAGATCAGGGGTAGAAACAGCAAAATACTCAGAGTTCGTTCACTCGGATGATAAACAATAACATTGCGTGCGGCTCTTTACCACGGCTTACTTTCACTTTCCGGTGTAGGAATGCAAGCTAAAGATGGGCGAAATCTGATCGCCATGAGCAGAATCGTCAGAATCAATCCGTCTCTTTTTGATGACCGCATAGTGACAGGTGTCTGTCTGGTCATTGATGAATGACTAGGGTTTAAAGAGGCATGTTACACAATGTGCGGCGCTGATTTACTGCATCGAGAGTTCGATCGTACGTGCAATCCTCCTTCCAGGTCTGTTTTCGCAAGAAATTGATCACTGAACCTTCTTGCGCAATTTTTCACGCGCATTGTGTTTATAGGCATACTGTAGTATCAAGGATCCATGAACAAGAATAGAATCTTGCATGGCCTGCGGAGATCGATCCCTGACCGGAAACGTCGTCCTCAAAATAACCGAAGGAAATAATGATCGATCATATACATGCTGGATCGTATATGAACCAGTTCGCGAGAAATTCTGACGCTTTGTATGGAGGGTCGGATAAACGCGGATCTCCGATTTTGACGATACCTAGCTCATTTTAAAGAGCGTCAAAAATGGAGTCGAATGAGCATAATATGAGCTCTGTAACCCTTCGCGAAACAGAGATACGGCCGTCGACAACTTCCTCATCGTCGGCGCCACTTTGGCCATTCTTAAATTTGGACTCCAGTCGGGGATATGGACATATCTCAGCTATTTCTGCTCCTTTTTTGACGCTCTTTCTTGAAAATTGAAGCTGAAGCATTGGGGAATCCAGCCCATGTCTTCCCGTAGCCATATGACACATGCCTAGCGAGATATTTTTTAAATACAGGGTGTTTCTTTCGTTCAAAATTTCGATTCTCACGCCTATCTTCAACATCATGTAACTTTTTGCCCCAACCACCTGCAGAGCTGCCAGTAGGCTCATTCTACGCGCCGCACTCTGCTCTTGAAGATGGTGTGCAGCATCCATTTCCAATCCACGCGTTGCTGAGTTACAGGGTGTTTCCTTTATACAGTGGTATTTTTTATGTGAAAAGTATGGCGTTTATAAAAAATTTCGCCCTATTTCAGTCATCTGACCCAGTTTTTCATGCTGAATCTTATGAGCCTACTCCCATCGCTCTAGGCTTAACCATTAGCGAGATACAGCCCTTAAAAGTGGAAATTTCACCATTTTTCCTGGCTTAAAACCACTTATTTCAATTTCACAAATACATGAACATATGGCATACCATTCGATTCGTCTTGACAAGATCTATCGAATGGTCACCATATCATCATGCTCAGACTCCATTCACATAGTAAAAAACGCCAAAAACTGGTTTCTAACACCCATCCAAATGTATTTTTGGCTCTAATAAGCCTATTGGCTGATTGATTTGGTTGATAGGGACTTCTTTTTAAGGCTTATTTTCTAGAGCTGTGTAATAATGCAAAAAGAATTTATATATTGCAACTTTATCGCTTATTAGAGCCAAAAATGCCTTCGGATGGGTGTTAGAAATCAGTTTTTGGCGTTTTTTATTATGTGAATGGAGTCTGAGCGTGATGATATGGTGACCATTCGATAGATCTTGTCAAGACGAATCGAATGGTATGCCATATGTTCATGTATTTGTGAAATTGAAATAAGTGGTTTTAAGGCAGGAAAAATGGTGAAATTTCCACTTTTAAGGGCTGTATCTCGCTAACGGTTAAGCCTAGAGCGATGGGAGTAGGCTCATAAGATTCAGCATGAGAAACTGGGTCAAATGACTGAAATAGAGCGAAATTTTTCATAAACGCCATACTTTCCACAAAAAATACCACTGTATAAAGGAAACACCCTGTAACTCAGCAACGCGTGGATTGGAAATGGGTTGCTACACACCATCTTAACGAGCAGATTAAGACGCGTCGAATGAGCCTACCGACACCTCTGTAGGTGGTTGGGGCAAGAAGTTACATGGTGCGAGTTACATGGTGCGATAGGCGCGAGAATCGAAATTTTGAACGAAAAAACACCCTGTATTTGAAAATATCTCACTAGGCATGTATCATACGGCTACGATAAGACATGGGCTGGATTCCCCAATGTTTCAGCTTCAATTTGAAAAAACGAGCGTCAAAAAAGGAGCAAAAGTAGCGGAGATATGGCCATATTTCCGACTGGAGTCCAAATTTAATAGTCGCAAAAGTGGCACTGTTGATGCGGAAGTTGTCGATGGCCGTATCTCTGTTTCGCGAAGGGTCACCCAGCTCATATTATGCTCATTCGACTCCATTTTTGACGCTCTTTAAAATGAGCTAGGTGTCGTCAAAATCGGAGATCCGCGTTTATCCAGCACCGTCAGAATTTCTCGCGAACTGGTTCATATATCCCTTTAAGTGAGAAACCACACGTTTTCGTGTGAAGTTATTTTTGGGCTAAAATAACTTCACCTTTTTCCCTCTCCACTTTTTATTTCTGTTCCTTCCTACTTTGGACGAAAAAACTTCAAACCGTGTACGCTCCCCTCTAACTTTACCAGATTTTTTTATCTTCACTTTTTCTCAAAAAAACTTCAGACCGTGTACGCTCCCCTCATACTTTGCATCTTCCAAATTTTCCTCATCTCTTCAAACTTTGCGCCTCAGCTTTACTAACCTGAAGTGCGCTTCCGAATTGCGTAGCTGCTGAAAAGTAGGAAGTTCATTTTTCATTTTCCCTTCCAACCTCATTTCTTCCAAATATCTTCAGACTTTTCCTAATATTCCTATATATTCTTCCCATATTCCAAATCCTTCAAATTTTTCCCATACTGTTCTCTTACTTGATTCATGGCATGTACACCAGTCTATTCATACCTATGCATCCATCCGTTCATATGTCTACCAGTAGGCTAATATCTTCAGACCGTTTCAACTGACCTACTGGCTTCACAGTGATCTTAGTTCTATTGCTGTATGCTGTTAGCTATTTGTTGTATGCTTCCTTCATGTAGCTGTATTATGTCTGTGTGTATGCTGCATACTTTGTTGTTTCCCTAGAGGGTGTGTACATTACATTACAGTACTGCTCTAGTAATGCAGTACTCAATTACCTGGCACAAGTACAAATCTTATCAAAGCTCAAGCAATGCACTGGCTGTACTTGTACACCCTGGAAGTGAATTGATCATGTGAATCTTCTCTGTTGAAGAAATCTCCAAGACAGCACTCCCACACAAAGTGCTGCGCCATCCATGCCTGTCAGAGCTATCCTGCGTTGTGTCATCCACATCCAGCGTCGTGTTATTCTTCATTGTCTGATCCGCCATTGTGTGATATTTCCTTGCAATTTTGGCTGAAAATTAAGCTATTACTGGTTTGCACAAATTCATTATGTGAGACAGTATAGGTTTCTATCTTAAGAAAATGTATGAAGATAACTTCCGAAAAATAACTTCAGACTTTGTGTACAAGGATGTACACAGCACCTATAGGCACTGGTTTTGGAAATATCTTCAGGTTTCTACACACAGGATGTGGTGAGGGTGCCTAGAACCAGCGGGTGACGGATGGCAAGTGGTGCTGCGTATGCGGGTACATATAGCAGGCACTTGCGAAGGAACTCTTGTCCGGCGGCATAGCTCAATCAGTAGAGCATTGGCATGGCAAGCCGAAGGTTGCGGGTTCGAGCCCCGCTGCCCCGGAGAGTTTTCCTTTCCCCTAGGAATTGGGGCTTCCGTTCACCTCGCAACAAATGATATGTGAGTTATTTTTTGGAAGTTATCTTCATACATTTTCTGAAGATAGAAACCTATACTGTCTCACATAATGAATTTGTGCAAACCAGTAATAGCTTAATTTTCAGCCGAAATTGCAAGGAAATATCACACAATGGCGGATCAGACAATGAATAATAACACGACGCTGGATGTGGATGACACAACGCAGGATAGCTCTGACAGGCATGGATGGCGCAGCACTTTGTGCTTGGGAGCTGCTGTCCTTGGGAGATTTCTTCAACAGAGAAGATTCACATGATCAATTCACTTCCAGGGTGTACAAGTACAGCCAGTGCAATGCTTGAGCTTTGATAAGATTTGTACTTGTGCCAGGTACTGTAATTGAGTACTGCATTACTAGAGCAGTGAAATACTGTAATGTAATGTACACACCCTCTAGGGAAACAACAAAGTACGCAGCATACACACAGACATAATACAGCTACATGAAGGAAGCATACAAGAAATAGCTAACAGCATACAGCAGTAGAACTAAGATCACTGTGAAGCCAGTAGGTCAGTTGAAACAGTCTGAAGATATTAGTGCGGTGTGAAGATATTAGTGAGCAAAACCGGAAGTGCGCTTCAGATCAGGTTGAGGTCAGAAGATCTTGGAAAAGTAGGAAGGAATAGTTGAAAAAAATCTTCTGAAAAAATAAAAAGCTTACAGTAAAAAGCTTCAAGTTTCAAGAAAAAAAGTTGAGGAACTTTTGAAAGTATGAAGGGAAAAATTTTTGATCGTTTTGGAAGTTTTTTCAGCGACATGAAGTTATTTCTAGGAAACAAGGAAGGGATAAAATTTGCGAGAAACCTGAGGGGAGCGTACACGGTATGAGGATAAAATTACGAAGTTTTAAACAGTGCCAAAATGGAAAAACTTCAGAAAAATATCTTTCCTACTTATAGGGATATAAATGTACGATCGTGAATAGAAATGTATGATCGCAAATAGAAATGTACGATCGTATATAGAAATGTACGATCGTATATAGAAATGTACGATCGTATATAAAAATGTACGATCGTACATTTTTATACACGATCGTACATTTATATACACGATCGTACATTATCATACACGATCGTACATTTATATATACATCGTACATAAAAATAGGTGATTATCTGAGCTAGAAAAGCGCGCGCAATCGCCAGGCAGCCCGCGGAGTACGGGAAGTTTCCAGTATTTTCGTGTTCTCTTGTCGTCTATTGGCATCAATAAGCATTCGCTGTCTATGTCAACAAGATTTCGGTGCTTCTTCTCAGCTTTCCAACCATCAGCGGCGTCAGCTACTAACGGCCAAGGTATGCACATGACCAACTAGGCAAAATTCGGCCATATTTTCACGTTTCTGTGAAGAGAGTGCGAGCTTGTGCGCATGGAGATTGCGCGCGCTTTTCGAGCTCAGATAATCAACTATACGATCGTACATTTTTATGTACGATCGTGTATAATAATGTACGATCGTATATGTCAATGTACGATCGTATATATAAATGTACGATCGTATATAAAAATGTACGATCGTACATTTTTATGCACGATCGTACATTTCTATGTACGATCGTACATTTCTATATACGATCGTACATTTATATATACGATCGTACATTCATATACACGATCGTACATTATCATACACGATCGTACATTTATATGTACGATCCAGCATGTAAATTATCGGTTATTTCTAGGACGACGTTTCCGGTCAGGGATCGATCTGCGCAGGCCATGCAAGATTCTATTCTTGTTCATGGATCCTTGGTAGTATTGTATGTGTGCGTAATGTAATGCAATGCGTTACATCAACTGTCAATACGCCATTTTGTGACATGCGGCAACATTTTGGCATATTTCAAGCGCGCGACTTCTTTTATGGCCTTTGATCGGCAACAGATCGTATAAATGTGTCGGCGTGCTGTGCGGCAGCATCTATTTCTTTTTCACACGATCCCGAAAACAATCACCAATCTTGCGTCGTCGTCTTAATGGTATCGGGTCGATTTTGGTCGGCCTGCCTTTGACATGCAGATGACGAACGCAGATTGGACACCGCCGATTCTCAATCACCGTTGAAGCATTGTTTGAGAATGAGCGAGTACACCTCCGCACTGTATGTTATATGTAGGATGTTAATATGTTTCTGATCTGCACGCGTGTTTTCAAACCGTCGCTGGACCGTAGGGCACAGAGACTCAATAAACTTTTAAACATGATCACTCAAATTTACAACAGATTTGTTGCCCGTGAGGCCAGGCGTAAATGACTGTTGTTCGTTTTCGCGAAGTCCATCCTTTGTCGGTTCCGGAAAGACCGCAGAAAATGTTTTCGAAATGGATACTGGGTCATTACTCATTATTGTCACAATGTGTTTAGAATGGGTCCCTCAGTAGACCCATTCTACAGTAGACCCATCGGAACAAAAACAACGAAAGGACATTACCGATTCATCTGGCAATGAAGAAAGCGAAAACAAATGGGGGTTTTTATATAATAATGAAAATAATGAAATAATTTTATATTGCCAATATTAAAAATCACCGCACTGATTCGGCACAAACAAGCAATGCAGCTGCCTAAAACGGGTAGGATCCGCTGTTTTATTGTAGCCGTACGACCTGGCGTGTTGCCAACCGAATTTCCAACTACCATAGCCGAAGGATACGCCCTCTGTCAACTGTTTCTTGCTCAGGAAATTCAGCGGTTCCAAGCTCGAATGAAATTGTTTCATGTGCGTGAGCTTCGTCTTCATAATGTGCTCAGCTAAATAACCCATGGTCATATCGTCGGTCAGTTTTAAACTCTCGCCCATTCCAACAAAAGCGCCGTGCGCCGCCACGTTTTGAAGATCCATGGCTAATCGGCGGATAAGGGATCGTTGACAGATCACATTGAGAGATCCGGCTTTTAGGCCTGTCGTACATATTGTACCTATTCTACGTATTTTGATGACCTATTACATGCACTGTTGTGGACGCACTTCATCTCTCCTAAGCTTTACGTGACATGTAAACGATCCCTAATGCACCACCCGCACCCACCGTGTGCAAACCAAAAGCTCACATCCGGCGGGCCTTTGAACATTCGGCGATGGTCATACCAGGAAAAAGGATGCCCCAGAGAGGGTTTGCCCAAATACCATCGTTTGTTGGGGTCGAATTTTGTAAGTAAACGTCGAAGATTGGCCACGTTCACGTAGACGTCATCATCGAACGGACAAAACCAGGAGTGGGCTGGTGCACCTCAGACTGGTCAAATTACGCTATGCAGCTTGAAACATCATGTGTTCACGGGTTGGCTACAAACCGGACAAGATGATGTTTCAAGTGCAGCTTTACTCCAGTCCAAATTGCACCCAACCCACCACATGTACTCCGAGCTGGCGGCGAGATACAGGTCGTAAGCTTCGTTCAGCTTACAGTTGAGAGCTTTGCGTCCATGGGAATGGGAGCAATTGGTTGCGTAGAAGTGTTGAGGCCGTGGAAGGGACAGGGAGGAATCGAACTTCCCGTCGGATAAAACGTGAATGTGCGACGGAGCCATGCGGTACCAAGTCTGCAAGACGATTTTCAGTCTACTAACGTGAAACTTTTGCGAAGTCCGAACAGTAATAAAGACGGATGAAACAGAATCAGCAGCGTGATCGGAAGGCGCAAAATGTTGCCGCCTTTTCCACGGCCTGCGGTCAGCCGATGATAGCCTGGTGTTCAGAGTTTGCCTCGCACGTGAGTTTTGATAAACTCGATAGTACGAGTAATTAGTCATGGCAATCACTAGCAGCCAAAACAGGACGCAATAGCACCACGGGTAATAACACCGGGCAAATATCTTTTTCCGCAGAGCGTAAATCATCCACCTTTTCACATGTAGCTTAGTATCACGACGATGAGTACAAGCTACCAACCAGCAGTACTACTGTACAAGCGTTAAAATACGAGTTGACAGAGGGTTCAGAATAATTGTTTCCTGTGTCTGCTTTCGCGAATCAATACTACCTACTTAGGTTAGAAATAGAGCGCAAAAGAAGGCCGGAAGAAAACTTCAAAGCGATTTATCTTGACGACAGCGACCTACACCGTTTGTTGGAAGCCGTGTTACATACGCAATAATAGTACTATATCATCATTGGGGCTAGCTAAAAGCACAAATATGTAGCTCTAGCTCCTCTGACAAGTCGTCCAAAAGACCTGACCAGAAAGCACCCCACCGTACTCTTTTGATTTGTACTAGACGCAGCGCTTTTTTTCCTTCTGTGATGATGTCGTCGATACATTATAAAAACATGCACAACATGAACTGAACACAGTATAGGCCTACGTAGCCTACATTCATTAGCCAATCAATGGAAATGGATGACAGCCATAATAGGACTGACATCGAGGATCGCACAAGCATCAGACAATAAACAAGTACAGACAGGCTCAATGAAAGGACAAACAACATGCGATTCGATCTAGAGAAACAGTAGATAACTGTACAAGAACAAAACAGTACCAATACCTAAGTACATACCTATACGTACGAAGAAGCTTGTAACCCACCTGTACAAACACAAATCCCGTCCTGAATTCAACAATCCGCCAACGATCAGTTATTTTTTACACCCAAGTTTTGCTCCAGTTCAGCACGCCGTTGTTGCACCTTAAAAACGTACAAAACACGACTCCATCCATATCATGTATGTTGTACCAATGTACCACCTCTTCCACAGATGATGTTTTACTATTAGTCCAGGGTAATATTCGAGAAAAGGATATCGTCGTTGGGGGCAAGGTGAGATAGCCCGAATTACCCCTGAGCCTGAACGAACTACAACCTAAATCAAGCACAAACCTTGCTGTAGAAATAACGGAACACTGATTCCTCCAACCACGACTGATGATAATAATCCGCCCGTCTTTCAGCCTCAGGTTGACCTTGCAAATCTGTCATCGTCTAAACAAAGAATGCAAAGCGTGCATGCATAAATCACAACAATTGATACATAACATACGCTAGCGACGGTCAGAGCAAGAATCCATAAAGATGTATCATCAATCATTGTGATGATATACGGTAATGAGCTAGCGAATGAATATCGTATTAGCGTTGCTATCTATGCATTCACCTTCAAGTCCTTGGACTGTGATATCAGCCATTTCTGTATGAATTCTTGTGGGTTATCAGCAAATTTCAAGTAGAAGTCGCGGCGCACTTTCCACTCATTCAGCTGCTCAACTGTCTCGTAAATCTGCAACAGACATCCATGCAGTTTTACAAAAAAATGTGGAATGCGACTGCATACGTACAAAGTACGTATTCAACTGTGTACTGATATGACGTACATGACGTACGTACAGTAGGTACGTGATAAAGAACTGTCCTGTACACAAACGTGCAAGGCCAGCGCGTCATGTCATACCTACTACTTACTCTACCTTGTTGTCCAAGGTTTGTATATCAGCAAAACTTGCTGGAGACAGGACGAACTGAGACATCTGCTGTTTCAATGGATCTTCCTGAAACAATCGAACAAGCGCGCCATTACTCATCAATAATGCTGCGTTCACCATACGTCCGTAAATCCGTATGTCCGTCGGTTCACCATACATGTACGTCCGTAAATCCGTATGTCCGTCGGACGTACGGATTTCCGGACTCGGCATAAGGAAGGCGGCATAAGTCTCGTGAACGCGTCATAAGGAGCCGCGCGTGTACGTATGTAGTACATTCAATGTAAGCGAAGAGCGAATTGCAAAGTGCAAACTGCAGTAGAATAAAAAATCTCACAATTTCCACGTCGATATCATAGCAAGCTGTTTTCTTTGGGTCCGATCCTTCCACGCTAAAATTACATAATAAGAGCTGACTTCGGCGAGAAATCAAGAATACATAATAAACTCATCCATGCAAGATGAATAGGAGACTTACGTGATAATATGATTGATAACTATCGGATCCGGCTGCTGTAAAAGACTGTGCAATCGTTGCGGAATCTCCATGAAACGCATACGACGACAATTGAAAATCTATAAAACGCAAACAACAGCATCATCACGCTCTTCCCTCAAATGGTACAGTGGCTAAACGCCGCAGCCCATCCGATCCATCCCCGAGTTCAACTCTCACCTGGCTCAAGTAATCGTCGCAGTTGATGTGGTCGCGTTCGTTCGGATCCTGCAGCTTGTGCGTTTTGATGTACTGCCACAGCGCCTCGATGATTTTAGGCCGAGTTTCCGTATGAACGCCGAGAATTTTCGCCAATCGGTGATTGACCTTGAACTTCATCGGCTGATAATCCAGCAGAAGCAGAATGGTGCACTTCACATTTCGATCGCCCGGTCGTTTCACTTGGAAGCCATCCGTCTCATTCGTAGTACTGGTGCGATGCCACTGCAAAAAGCGTACCGATAAAAACACAGATGAGAAAGAAAAGACGAGAATCGAGCTGGGCCAACAACCCCTTCTACCACCTGAGCCATGGCGGCGAGAACAAAGTTTTGGAACAAAACGATAAAGACCCCCAAGAACTACCTCAAACTAACCCGATTACGAGAACCGCCTGGGAATCGAACCAGGCTGGGCTGAAAAGCTCCGCTGCTACCGATGGAGCTACGGGGATGAGAAGACATTTAGAGCATAGTAAATAGAGACGCCAACACTGACATTACTTCAACCAAATGGTTATCCGGCCCGTAAATTTCCTTGTCCAGTTCGATCACCAGACTTTTGAAGAAGGAGGAGAACTTTTTCTTGGGCTGTTGTTGCTGCTGCTGCGGAGTCTGGGCGAGCGTGGCAGAGACGGTAGGCGCTCTGCCGGTGCCGCCGGTGGCGGTGGTCCCGGGTTCGGATCCCGGCCCGCCCGGGTAGTCGTCCAGCAGGCGACCTTCCACTCGCAACTCCCACATCGGAACTGAGCCTTCGTCGCCTTCCTTCTGCAGAGAAAACAGCAACAGATACAGGAAAAGATCGAATGACAAGAAATACCCCCGACCTGAATGAACCTACACTAGGGCGCCACATTGACATACATAGCGAGAAAACTCCCATTCCCCGAAATTATGCTTATAGGGAGGCTGGTGAATTTACCGTGAGTTTACCCGCCACGTGTGTAGCGCACTACTGACTCAT
Organism: Epsilonema sp. ZAB3_2; assembly: GCA_030247985.1. Taxonomy (NCBI): domain Eukaryota; kingdom Metazoa; phylum Nematoda; class Chromadorea; order Desmodorida; family Epsilonematidae; genus Epsilonema; species Epsilonema sp. ZAB3_2. Next base: position 41,073 of record JASAMW010005387.1, read on the forward strand.
ATCTGTGCGCAAACGAGGGATAGGTCTTGTACAACAGAACATTATTGACCGCTTTCGTTCATTACCTCTGGCTCCTTGCCAGCGTAGAAAGTATGGGAGACGTAGATGCGAAGGCGTCGCTTGACTTTCATTGGTCGTTTCAGGGCTTCCTGTATTTCCAGCTTCTTACGCGTGATGGTGGCGTCTAGTTTCTTCTCGAAGTTCAACAGATCCATGTACGCCTGAGATTCGGGCACCAAATCCCGTACCTACACATCACATCGACACACACACCCATCACACTCCATTGTCCGTAGTGGTATATCGCAGCAAAAACGTGAGCGAGCAAAGGCCTGTTTTGAATGATATAGCTGGGTGGACGATCAAAAGCGTCCTTGACAATTTTGGCGTAGTAATCTGACATTCTAAACAAGAATAGCAATAGTGTTTGAAAAAGGGTCGAAAAAGCCGGTTGCTATTCTTGTATAGAAATGCCAGATTTACTAAGATTACTACGGAGCGCCAAAATTGTTAAGCACGCTTTTGATCGTCCACCCAGCTATAGTCACAGACAGTCACAGTGCAGTATGCATGCAGAGGCTGAGCTGGGCAACAACGACTGGAGAAATCGATAACAATATCGGAGATCAAATGCCTCTGAGTGACCGAGGAAAACAAACGCCTTGGTCATGCCGCTTCTTTGCTCAGCCAGTGCATACGTAATACGTACAGTACTGTCCACATGCCACACAACACTTGAGCATATATTGTTGGGATTGCCTGAACACTTCACTGCTTCACATAGCGTTTACTTCCACAGGTATGATTTTGTCCCCCAGTCGCCTCTTTTTCTTGGGAGTGCCACCGACAGCCTGCTGTAGTCTGGAGTGATGCGCCAAAGCGGACGAGACGCTCATCTGCTGCTGTGTCTGCTTCTTAGCCGCAGAAGCAGAGCGACTTCCGCTAGGGGGCGCTTGAATCGCCGCCGTCAGGGACACAGCGTGCTGAGGAGGAGGAACGCCCATTGGCCTGGAAAAAAAGATGATTGGGGCTTAACTCCCTTCGTAATCCCAGGCGTTCGCCTGTCCGTAGCCACCCGGCAAACCCCGTCCGTAGACGGGGCAAACCCCGTCCGTAGACGAGGTGGAAAAAGAAACCCCGTCTAAGGACGGGGTTTGCCAGGTGGCTACGGACAGGCGGACGCCTGGGATTACGAAGGGGGTTAAACACATACCGCGATCTGGTGTCATTGTTGGCAAGAAATTGTTGTCCGTTTATATGTGGGTTGTTGTCGGATTGTTGACGAACGGACAACAAACCGACAACACCCATATAAACCGACAACAAACGGACAACAAACCGACAAAGCTGAACGACTTGTTGCTAACAATGACGCCAGGTCGCGATCTGTGTTAATTGCTATTGAGTTGTTTTGTATTCGCTTGCCTAATCATAGTTCTGTCGAGCAGTTGCTGTGGAGCTGCTGCTGCTTGTTGGGACTGCGGTTGTTGGACGCCAGGTGGCGCTGCAGTCGGTTGCTGTTGTTGTTGATGATACGCGGCTGGTAATCTTGCGCCTTGCGCCGCCGTCATTGCAGCACCCGCAACCATCGGCTCAAAAAAGACAACGCACAGCTATTTTGATGTAACAGCCAATCAGACATACATATTATGCCTGGTCTGGTCTACGCAGGCAACCAGACGACCCTAAGGGTAAAACAAGGGGTAGTCGCCGTTCGA
>JASAMW010005388.1:0-49939 GCA_030247985.1 Epsilonema sp. ZAB3_2
TGCGGCTATTTTCATTTATTATTTCTTGTTCGAAGTGTATCGAGGTACGTAGCAATAGTGCGTAAATGACATGCCGCATGTTTGACCCGTGTCGGACCTCGATACACATCAAAGGCGCGCCCACACACTAGTACGCCACACACTTGGTGAGTAAACTGGCGGGGAATTCCCCGTATGTATGTAACGAAGCATAGGGAGGCTGATAAATTCACCGGAAGTTTGAATTGAACCTCACCACGTGTAAGTAAGCCCGTGAAAAAATTTCGCGCTTGGGGGCATGTGAGAAATGAGAATGCTCTACATGCAAAACACAAACTCACCACGTGTGTAAGCGCACTACTATTGCCGTATGCGGCCTCGGTACAAGTAAGCAGACAATTGCAAAGAAAGCGATAGCTTGACCCATGAGTTTCGGCAAACTTAGCGAACGTAGGTGGAACCAAGAGCAAAAAGCGCGCTCTACATACGCAATATCTTGCTTTTTTCGCACGAACCTATTACACAATGTATATACATACGTACCTAGCTCAACCGAGGTACGGAACACACGTTGCGCAGTTCACAAATGAGACAGATCGACGAATCTGTTACGGCAAGAAGACAAACGGAGCGGCGAACAACACAGTTCATGCGTCAGAGAAAAGAGCGCAGGTTCGATATATTTTTGCAATGACCAAATCTGACAATTCATCGACAAAACGGCGGCGGCGAGAAACATTAATCCAACAAGTCGACGAGATCAACTCAAGAAGACAGGGCATACGTAAGCGGCGGCGGCGGCGGCAAACATCAGACAGGGATCAAATGAAGAGAGCATACGTACGAGCGAGCAGGTTCGATTCCCGGCGACCCTCCCAATTTTTCAATGAATCTTTCTCATAACAAAGATCTGACAAAGGAATCGGCGGCGGCACATCCGCGCGCGCGCCCAGCAAATTCCATTCGGGTTCGATTCCCAGATTTCTCAGAGAGTACATACGTACAACCTGGGGAAATTTGATAACGTCATAACGAAAGCAAGTTCGATTCCCTCACGGCTTCCGCTATGACGTCATCAAATTTCCCCAGATGTTCCCGGTATAGTAGTGTGGTTGTAAACAAATGCATGTTATATATCATAGCCATAATGACGCCGTTACATATTTTGGCACTATCTACTGCCAACCATCTACCCAGAGTTGCTGGCACTGGCGCAAAGGCAAGGATGAATATGAAAAGACAATCGTATGGAGCGTCATGTGAGAAAAGGGCGAATTCTTCAACGCTTTTTGCTAATTCTTCTAAAACTTTTGTACACAATACAGCAGCCGCTGCTATTTTACTGAAATCTGAATGAAGGTGGTGGAAGAGTGGAAACCAGTTTGCCGCGTTGACCTGTGATTCGAGTGTAAACTTGTCGGGTGTCGTCGTCGCGTCACCGCCCTCTTCTCTTTCTTCTTCTTCGCCTTCTTCTACTCATCAGCGCAAACTTTCGAAGAGAGTCACAGGTAGAGTATGTGTTTGTACATATCTACCGTATGTGACACATCACACATCCACTACGTTACACGACAACGACGATGCGATTTGACTCAGAAGCAATCGTAAATAATGCCGGCGAGTGGACGAACCACTTGGCCGTAATGCTATTGAAGCGTGGCCGCAGACAGACAGTAGAATTTGAAGAAGATCATCACCCTTCTACAACAGTATCTGAAGCACCCACGCGGTGGCTCGGCTAGCTAATTAGTGTCGAATGAAGCAACTTTGACTGGTTCTGGTTCCGAGGCCGAAATGAGAAGCTTCTTTCCTCTGCACTTGAACCGCTAAGTGTGCGTGATGATGAGGATGACGATTTTGCTGCACTCTTGCGCCCGGACGACAGCGATAAATATTGTTACGAGCCGCGGCGAGCATGTCGGACTTACATACATACCACCACTATACAGCTTACGAGCCACGATAACGTAAGCTGGGCTGCTTGAGCCAACAATCAACAAGCAGCTTTTACGTATATAACTAGCAGCGTGACGTTGTGGGTGGGTGCCTACTGACTCGCCTCCGATGCACCGTTGAATGAAACACTTCATCCCATGCCCTACGGCCGAACCCAATGTGGCAAAAACGTCGGATTACGCTTTAAATTGAGGATGTTATCAGCTGGTTTATCATGGTGATGGCATTGGCTCACTGCACCAGGAATATTCGATGGAGCTGGAGGGTGCTGCTGCTCTTCGCACTGTGGAATAATCTCTATGCGGTGAGCGAGATTTTCCACCATGGGGCCACGCCCTTTTGTGTTTGTTGTTGCTGAAGTGTGGCGATGCGCATTCTGTTATACACACTACGTACGTACGCAACGCTACGTATGTACATACTCCTAAAATAAATTCTTCGTTTGTTTACTCGTTTGTACGTACACATACTACACATGAAGAGCACTACTATGGCAAAATTAGTAAATCATTACTTGTACGTACGTTATTCTCTGTTTAGCAAGGACCCTTAGATTACTTCAAAGGAGAAATCAAGTTCGTCTGCCCGAATAAACCAAGTAATGTTAGCGCGCAGTATAAAATCTGAGACGCCACCCACACCAAAGGAGCGAGCAATAAAAATTAGTGATTTTTCAATTATGACATTTTGGCTAGATTGGTTTCAAATCGGCACATCATGTTTCTTTCTGGATCAGGGAGTAGCGAGGTCCTGGGACGAAGCAGCTCAGTATTGCTTGAGGTAGCGCCGTGCGTGGTTGACACACCAAAGCTCGTGCAATTTGCACTAGATGTATTCCATGGCATTTCACCCCAGCCAAAACACGCACTATCTCCGATTTTGTTCAAATTTGGTACACATTAGGCCCTAGGGGGAAACGAAATCGTGCAAAATTTCAGCTTCCTGGGGCCCTCCATTCTGGAGATATGCAGCCTCAAAGTTGGACTTTTGGCCCGGCCGGAGGCCATACGTGCTATCTTTGAGGGCTTGTAGCTCCATCAATATTCAAAAAGTGATATGGACACGTTTATATCATTTTGAAGCTAATTCCATGTAGAATCCAATGAAACCATCAAAACAGGAGCTTATGTGACCAAAAAATAAAGTAAATCGCAAACACAAACTTTGAAGCAAAAAATCTCAAAACCATATCTTTTGATTCTTTTTTAAATTTGAGAGGAGCAAAAGCATTGTGTTTACTAGTTGCATGCAAAAAATTGGGATGGGGAACGCACTATTTCAGGAGTTATGGCCAGTTATGTGTGATTTTTCACTCGTAAATTATGAACTGTCAAACATTTCTGAGCAGACTTTGGCACACAAGTTCAGAGCAGCAGTACAGCACCAGCAATGGTGAATATGCATTGCTGAGTAGCCAGGTAAACAGGAGGCCATACATATGTTAGTTTTGAAGTCGAAAATGAGGAGCTTTACTGTGATATCACCAAAAACCAATGAGCTGAAATGTGCCTGCAATTCATCGGACTTAGTTTTTTTTCGAATTCCGAAGAAAAAGTAACAACTTTTGAGGAGTTGAAACACTAGCAAGCAATGCTGATTGTTTGTTCTGGCCATGCTGGTGAAAGAGGGCCTATATGTATGCTACTTTTGAGATGTTAAATGTGGAGTTGTGCTGTACTGCTGCTCTGAACATGTGTGCCAAAGTCTGCTCGGAAATGTTTGACTTTGTTCGTAATTTATGAGTAAAAAATCACACATAACTGGCCATAACTCCTGAAATAGTGCGTTCCCCATCCCAATTTTTTGCATGCAACTAGTAAACACAATGCTTTTGCTCCTCTCAAATTTAAAAAAGAATCAAAAGCTATAGTTTTGAGATTTTTTGCTTCAAAGTTTGTGTTTGCGATTTACTTTATTTTTTGGTCACATAAGCTCCTGTTTTGATGGTTTCATTGGATTCTACATGGAATTAGCTTCAAAATGATATAAACGTGTCCATATCACTTTTTGAATATTGATGGAGCTACAAGCCCTCAAAGATAGCACGTATGGCCTCCGGCCGGGCCAAAAGTCCAACTTTGAGGCTGCATATCTCCAGAATGGAGGGCCCCAGGAAGCTGAAATTTTGCACGATTTCGTTTCCCCCTAGGGCCTATATGTGTACCAAATTTGAAAAAAATCGGAGATGGTGCGTGCGATTTTGCCAAAAATTGGGGTGATATCACGTCACGTGCGGATACTCAAACTCAGTAAGTGCTCCGGCTGCATCTTTGCGTCGGGCATACTGTATGTTATGTATTTGGTTTATGTTTTGTTCTTTGCAAAACCTTGTGGTAACAGTAAATTTATTCATCATCATCAAGGTAGACGCGATAGCGGAACCTCGAGAGGCTCACGAACGAGCTCCGCCGCGTCCCACCTTACTTAGTCATGTGTAAATAGGAGTGACGGAAATGGAAACACACATTTGCCCATAACTCCGGAGCCAACAGGCGGATTGAGCTGAAATTTTGCATGAAGATGCCCCCTATGGGTACGTATCTGCAGGCAAAATTTCAGCTCGATAGGCCCCCTGGTTAGGGCGCTACGGCGAAAAACCTATTTTTGAATGATGTCACGCTTTTATGTACTGAAAACTTGTGACCTCCATAACTTTTCAACGAGTCGAGGGATCGAGCTCGGTTTTTTTAAAAAGACAGAAAATGTAAAGATCTTGGCAAAGTGGTCCAGCACTTTTTGCGTTTAAGGCCTCTGACACCCTTAAAATTGCGATTTTGTGGTAAAAATAGTTACAAAGTTAGCCAGCATACTCCTCCCTGGATTTTTTTCGGATCTGAGTGGTAGGTATACCAAAAGATAGATCTCACTCTACTCTCGATGAGGCTTTTTTAGATTTTTAAAATTCGCTTTCGTTCTCGAGTTATGAGCTGTCAAAGTTGGCTGTTTTTATGTTTGGCTTTAGCAATACTTAAGGACGCGACAGACAGCTGATTTGAGTGCCTGCCGCACTGTAGAGGCCACATATAGTCATATAGCATTACCATTCGATTCGCCTTCAAAAGAGCTATCGATTGCTGGCCACTGCGACATGCTTATGCCTGATTCACATAGTAAAAAATGCATTCACATAGACGAAAGTTGCAAAAAGGTGCTATTTTTCCAAAGTTGATGACTTGTAGGCTTGTGACATACCATTAGATTCGTCTATGCAAGATCTATCGATTGAAAACAATTTCTACATGCTCGTTTCCAATATGCCTGATTCACATAGTTTTTAGTTATTGACATAATTTACATAATTATAAAAGAAAACAAAAATTAGCTAAATGTAGGCATATGGGATACCATTCGATTCGTCTTCAAAAGATCTATCGATTGCTGCCCACTGCGACATGCTCATGCCTGATTCACATAGTAAAAAATGCATAACATAGTAAACATCCATCGCCTAGCGCGCCCTTCATCTCATCGCTATCAGCTCAAACTAGGTTCTCCCTACGATGTGGGCAATAGAGGAAAGCAACGGGCATCCAAACCACCATTGGAGCACGCGGTATCCACCTGGAATCTGCTGCCGCCCCAGCTTTTCATCAAGGAGGTTGAAGGAGAGGTCGTTCCATACGAGCCTAAGCTGCTGGAGTTTCGACGTCAGGTTGAGCGGAAGGAGCTCTTTCGAGCAGTGCAGCAGAAAGCAGCAGCCATGGAGCTTCACATCCCGCTACTTGCTGATCCAGCGGGCCGCGTGGATTTGCCAGGAAGGAGGAGGCGAGAAAAGAAGAGCGAGAAGAGCTGAATCGAATGATTTCCGGACCGCAGCTTGTCAAATGACCTACTACACAGTTCTTGTTTTATGCTGGACTTTTACAATTTATGTATATCTACATACGTACTAAGTACATATTTGCGTACGTACATTATCGTAATCATTCCGGTACAACTACATTATACCCCCGGCAGTTTGATCTCATTGAGATTTTCTGTTAGTAGAGTTGGGTTTGTTGTATCGAGCAGTTTGCAAAAGTAAAAACCACCACCACCACCACCAAGAAGATGTCCCAATATTCTAGAAAATGTGTATCTAATGCATTATCCCCAGTTCCAGCATAGCAAACGCATAAAACAGGGTATCTTGAAAAATTAAGACCGAGATTTTCCTCCATACTAAAGAAAACCGCCTATTTTGAGCTTCGGGATTCAAACCGTCGCAATTTCCGAAGTATACGGACCAAATAGCTGAAATTTTGTACAGATCTCAGTTGAAGCCTTGGCTACAAGATAGAAAAGACCGCATGGAAATCTAAGGTGTGGTACCAGAGTTACATGCACGGAAAGGTGGATGGTTTATTATGAGACACTCTGTACATATTGTACAGTATGACAGTATGTTCATTTGAAATTTACCAACAGTAGACCACATGAAACAACTGTGTATGGCATCAATCAATAACTGTCTGGGATGTGTGTTATGCAGCAAACTGCATGTACTGACCACCAAACAACACTATGCCACGACCATCATCAGTGCAAATGGGCACAATTTTTCCACCTAAAAAGCGGCGTCACGTGACGTTTTGCCGGCCCCCCCCCCCCCCCCCCCCCACTAAAACGTGACGCTTTCGTGACGTTTGGCCGACTCCCCCCCTCCCCCCCCTGGGGGGCGTCACGTGATATATGCATGGACCCATACACATAGGCACAAAATAAAACAAAAATTGGCTAAATGTAGTCACGTGATATACCATTCAATTCATCTTGACAAGGTCTACCTATGTCTTGCATTTCTTACTAACCAACTCCTCGCTCATACCTGATTCACATAGTCTAATTAAATTCACATAGGCTCAATTCCACTCAAAAACAAAGAAACATCCTGTGTAATTTATAATGTATCTCGAAGTTCCACTAGCGCATCTCGTCAACTTGAGCTCAGTTTGTTTTTAAAGAATTGCATTTCATGTGTTATGCACATTCACATACTCAATCTCCTCTCAAAAACATAAAAAATGTTCCATGTAGTGTATTATGTATGTCGAGGTTCCACTAGCACATCTCGTCAACTCGAGCTCGGTTTTTCAAAGATTTGTATGCATTTGTAATGCACATTCACATAAGGCTCAATTCCTCTCAAAAACATAGAAATGTCCCATGTAGGTATATCCCCTAATTTATGTTTATAATGTATCTTGAGGTCCGTTAGCACATCTCGTCAACTCAAGCGCAGTTTTTAAAAGATTTGTATGCATGTGTTAAAACAAAATGTATCGATTGGGAACAATTTTGACATGCTTGTACCGTATTTACCTATATGGGGCTATGCATAGGGGGGGGGGATATGCATAGGGCATTTTTTATGTTTTTGAGAGGTGCGCAGAGGCATATTTTTTAGGTCAAAAGCACGTGTTTTAGGGCATAATTGAGGTCAAAACAGGGTTATTCTAGCACAATACACCCCCAAGCAGGCTTATAGGCACCTTAGCTTGGTGTGGGAGTGGCTATGGGTAGCTTATGACCAGCTTATGTAGGTAGGTTCAGGTACTGTACAGTACATATGGGGCTATGCATAGGGGGGGGGGGGCTATGCATAGGGCATTTTTTATGTTTTGCCAATATGGGGCTATGCATAGGGGGGCTATGCATAGGGGGCTATGCACAGGTAAATACGGTATCCTATATGCTTCTCACATATCGAGTAGACGTGGCAGGAACCAGTGGAGAAGTGCTCCTAAGGAGCACGAAGGAAGTGAGCGAGAGGCTCACTAGCCTGCAGATGCTTATGGGGTTGACGGCGCAGAAACCAGAAGGTTCCAACCGCCCATCGCTGCCGAAACTTGCTACCCCTCCGAGTTGACAGCCTCTCGCACAATCTGCTGCTGTCTGACTGGTGCGGGCATACTTTTGCCCATTCCCAATCATGGCAAACAAAACTCTTCAATGACCTTTGTTGCCTCTCGCCTGCTTCTGTATGCCTGATCACATGCAAAACGCTGGATCCAAACCATAATATTTGGTCATCTTAACTAGGTAATATATGTATGTAAACATGTACATGCTGGTACATAATATGATGCAACAAAAAACCTTGAGCATTAGTTCAACCAGTGGCCCTTTGCAGCTTCGCAGCAGTAAAGGAGACTATCTCTATGCATCTGGCAACCCGTTTGCAAATCTGGCAACCCTTTTGCAGATCTGGCAACCCTGTTGTAGATCATGATCTGTCAACTTATTATGGATCTGGCAACCATTTTGGGTAGTTGGCTAAAAGTTGCATATCTGGCAACCCTATCGCAGATTTGGCAACCATATGATGGCAGATCTGGCAACCCCTTTTCCGCATAGATGTGACAACCTTGCACAGCATCAGTCGAAAATGGTGCATGTAGTCTGGCAACCCTTTTGCAGATCTGGCAACCCTTTAGCGCATCTCGGGTTTTATTCCCGTGTGCATTTTCGGGCGTGACCATTTGCTAACGCTGGCTTGAAAACCTGCGTCGTTTGGTTTCTGCGGCATTTAGTACTAAAATATCGATTATCAATCGATTATTGGTGATCGGCTGATCAGATCAAACATCGAAGGCCTTTCTGGAGTCCTCGAGGGCATAAGCTCTTTGAAGAGCCCTAGATGGACGCTGTAGCTGCAAAATTGAGTGAGTGTGAGCGAATCTGCGCGCTTTTAGTACTAAAATATCGATTATCGATCGATTATTGGTGATCGGCTGATCAAATCAAAAATCGAAGGGCTTCCTGGCGCCCTTGGGCTTATAAGCTTTCGAATGAGCCATCAGTGAACGCTGTAGCTGCAAAACTGAGCGAGTTTTTCGCATCACAGACACACACACACACAGACATCAGCCCTATTTGTTAGTAGAAGACAAAAAAATGTGATGTTTCCTCAAGAGCAGAACATACATACATACCTGTAAAGATTTCATGTCTTATAGCTTATAGCTTATAGCTGTTTATCCTGAACAACAGCAAGTGATAACTTCAGCTGAAACTTGATTCCAAAGCCGATATTTTGAATCGAGAAGATCGAACCCTGGTGGACCTCTCGCCTTCTATTTGGCAAGAAACGTGTGAAACGGCTGGTCACATTGGAGGCCATTATTGAATGGGTACGTATGTACTGTACTACATGCGAATGCACATGCGAGAAAGAACAAACATCCGTACAATACATATGCACATACTTCCCCCTCTACGTGTCCCTGTGGCCGATAGGGGCTCATATGGCTGATGCTCTGCCTGACGTCACCTGTGAGCCTCCATCGGCCAGGCAGTCGAGGTGCCACCCTCTAAGCGCCTTCGGGCGGACTGTCGCTCATCGCGCCGCGGGGGTCTAGTAAGTGATAACTTGCGTGGCGTGTGGTTATCACTGAAGCTAAGGAGGGACACAGGTCGCGCAACCAGTGTAAGGGTATGGATTCATCCGTGTCCTTGCGCGTAGCGCGACCATCGCCCACCCTTCGGGGTGCGGCACGCCGGCTTTAGGCAGTACCTGAAGTCGGTCTATAGTACGGGCAGACACGTCGTATCGCACCTACAGGCCGCATATGCATAACGACTCATGCCACACCGCATCTTTCTCTCCGCTGGGCATAGTAGGGCCTAGCGTTTCTCTTATGCTCATGTAAATTATGTAATATTAGGTAACGTTAATTAACCGTATGTGCAGTATATTATTTTAATAACATGTAAGCTGTAGTGGTATCCAATTGCGTGTAGCTGTATGATGTGGGTGTGTGGGAGTAATGAGGTGTGCTAGACTGTTTCAGATTGCGTTGCTCAGTGTAACAGACCCTAGCGTAGCTTATTTGGAAGTATGATCAGGTTAGCATCAAGCGCCACTGGTGGTCTGTGTCATACACATCAGTTGCTTCATTGTGGTCACTCCCTACCCGGCGGATCAAGGATAAGGTGGCGGTCGTCGGTCAGTAAGTACTAACGAGGAATGTTTTGTCTACACTACAGCAAACACATTGGTAAGCAATCTGTGTATGTAACGCTCAGCGGCAGCATATGCCATCATCAGTCACGCTTACATACTATGCATTAGCCCGCTACTATGGACTCGATAAAGGTATTGCACGCCTACCACCTCCGTAAAAAGAGAGTGAAGGCGGCCGGTCTTGACACACACACACACATACTTATTCATAATGCTGCATGGATCAGGCATACAGAAGCAGGCGAGAGGCAACAAAGGTCATTGAAGAGTTTTGTTTGCCATGATTGGGAATGGGCAAAAGTATGCCCGCACCAGTCAGACAGCAGCAGATTGTGCGAGAGGCTGTCAACTCGGAGGGGTAGCAAGTTTCGGCAGCGATGGGCGGTTGGAACCTTCTGGTTTCTGCGCCGTCAACCCCATAAGCATCTGCAGGCTAGTGAGCCTCTCGCTCACTTCCTTCGTGCTCCTTAGGAGCACTTCTCCACTGGTCATCATCATATGCCATGGAATCCATCACTAGTGTTACGATGGTATAATGTTGTTGACCATTAGTTCATATTTCTCGAAATCGATTTTTGATTTCAGCCAAAGAAGCTACCTTTCAACCATGCGAGATTGGATCTTGACCAAACAATTCGTCCAGAGTTTGAGCACAAAGTTTCCAGCTTGGCGCAACATGACGCTTTGGATGGGTAATTGCTGCGCAGCTTCTTTACGAACTTTATTCTTTATTGAGTAGCCAAGGGAGCTCTTTGTTGGTCAGGCTTTCAACTGAATGTGACTTCACGCCCTCATCCAATTATGCAATCTCACGGCCTGATTGTGGATCGCTTCTCCAGTTTGTGGGGTCCAGCTCAGCCCAACTTGGGGATAAGACCCAATGCTCAGGGGTTGTTGTGCGTAGGGCTGACAGGCTCCTACCTGGAGGAGGAAGGCTATTTCGGCCAGTGGTCCACTCAGCCTTGCCAGGAATCTCAGCAGTTTGTGTGCGAAGCTATCTCCTGCTTGCCAGGTACAGTACAGACAGATATTATGGAGAGTTGTCTTTGGGCCTTTCTTTGCTCGTGCTGCCCAGTTACTGTCCGTGCTCGCAGACTAGGAATGCCGTAAATGAATCACTGAAGAAAAAGGTGTAAACGAATTTCTATTTTTTCGCAACACGAGCAAAAGCACAAAGGCAACTTTTACTGGCTTCTGTAGGTAGGCTATGTTCAGCGTCGGGAACTCCTTTTGAAAGCTCAGGGCATTGAATGTACTATATATAGCACAGTGCGGTGTGGTGACGCCATGCGATAACAAGCTCGTTGTTCTGCATTTCAGGTCAATTCCGCTGCCATGACAATAGTCGCTGTATCAGTTCTCGATGGGTGTGCGACCAGATGGAGGATTGTCGAGACGCCAGCGATGAGCGCAACTGTAGGTCGTTGGCGGCTGACGCGGCCTGTTCCTCCACTGATGGCCTTCTCATTCGTCCAACTGCTCACATTCGATCTCCCGCTTTCCCCGCCAATTATCCGCCGCTCTCCCGTTGCACCTGGCACATCCTTGCGAATCGCAGACAGAACAGGATTCGACTAAAAGTACAGTACAGTATGCCACAACTGCTCCGACCAGTGGATGTGGATCCACCAGGAACGCCATGTGAATGAGGGTTACGCTGGTCAATGGTGGTAGCAAAACAAGTAGTACGGTGGCACGAGTTCCACTCATTCACATGGCGTTCCTAGAGTTGATCTGTACGTACGCACGTAAACTTGTATCTCGCTGCTGCGCTTGCAGTTTGACGATTTTCACACTGAATCTGGTCGAGATGTCTTGGAGATCAGAGAAGGACTTGATTGGCGATCCGGCACATTCGTTGCCAATCGCTCAGGAAGTCTGAATCACACTCAGTCAGTCTATCGCTCCGCTACTGGATCCCTATGGCTTCGGTTCACTGCGGATGAGACCTACAGCAGCAAAGGATTCCACATCACTATCGAAGATGATGGTATGCTCAAGTGCAGGGCTTTTCCATAATGTCAATGAAGAAAATGGCGCAGGTTCAGCGCCTTGAACGAAAATTGAAAGTCAGAGAAAATAGCACAGTCTATTTGCGGCTGTTTTTTGTTTGTCGGCTTTTGCCTACGTACGTACGTACGTACGTACGTACATACATAGTACTGGTATTACGTAGTGGCGTATTTACGTATACGTACGTGGGAGGACTGCATTTGCATTAGATCGTGCGAGGTTGCCGTTCCGCATAGTTCATGTGGCGTGTGCATGAGATGAATGTGAAGGCGAGAATGATATTAATTGCAGATTCCGTTGGAAATTGCGACACTGTGCTAACGGCAAGAAATGTCTTCGGTCGCGAGTTCACATCTCCTGGGTACAGAGGACGTGTGGGCTCATACCCTCCGAATCTGATTTGTCAGTGGAATGTGACCTCGCTAACGTTGAAGACTATTGTCAGCTTGGAGGTACTGTATCTACATATAAACGCCGCGCGTCTTGTTGGTAATGCATTTAGCACCAAGTTTTCTGGAGCTAATTTGTTGCCGTTACGCTGTTACGAATGTGTTTAGTTCCAAGACTTTCATTTGGCAAATGGTGATTCACTGGAGATTTACGACACTGGACTAACCTATTCCAGCATGATCGGCGAGTACAATAGCTCCTCTGCTCCTACAGCCATCATCTCAACTGGTTACACTCTCGCCTTGCGCTTTCATTCTCTGCCCCATACCACAGCCAGAGGATTCAGATTTCTCTACAAGCAAGGTTTTGATGCATGCACGTTATTGAACTTAGTTACCGCATATTCCGCAGGGTGGAACTGTGATGGATGAGTAGAGTACTAGTGCTTTGGCGCTTTAGGGTGTTCACTGCTCAATGTCATTGACATTTCTGGTATCGTCGAAAGTCCAGGATTTTCTTCTCGACTACGATTGCAGAGAGACGTGACTTGCAGTTGGAAGTTGCGCAGTCCCAGTGGAGAGCCCATCACTCTGCTCATGGACACTTTCGTCTTGACTGGATCGGACACCATTTCTGTATGTACACGTTCATGCACACCTACCTAGTAAAATCATCATATGTGCGCTGCGTCAATATACCCGTGTTGTGGAGAATCATCTTTTTGTCTTATGTCTGTACGTATTGTAGGTGTTTGCGAGCGAAGTAGAGACTGCGGCAATTGCCATTTACAATAGAGACAGTCCATCATCTCTGCATCCCTTGCGAAGTCGAACCGGCAGCTTCTTTCTGGTGTACAACAAGACCAGCGGGGGACAGTTTTCTGGCTTCAGAGCTTCATTCTCCATAGGTATGCTTATATAGGCCTTGGACTATTTAATCACTTTGCGTATCAAGATGGACATTTGTAGTAAGTGCGGAGCTAGATTGGAGCATGTTGATTTGAATGTCAGATTGTCCAATACTTCACCCAGCTCACAGAATGCGATTCTCCACGCCTGACAGATCGTATGGCACTTTAACGCGCCTTGATTGCGCACCAGGTTACATCCTGAAAGGCGCTCGAAGTATGAGATGTCTTCGAGGTGCTAAATGGTCACGTCAAGTGCCCCATTGCAAGCGTAAGTTCGGATTTCGTTGACGTTTGCTTTCAAGTTCATGCCCTAGTAGTAGAGACTGTATGACAAATATACCTAGGTAATGTTACACTTTAGCTGTGTATTGCGCTCCTCCCGAAATTCGGAATGGATATCTGCTGCGAATTTCGGGTGTTTTTTACGGTTCCACGTTGAATTACACATGCTACGCTGGTTATCGATTGCCAAGTGGCGGATACTCGCGATGTGATCAACATGGCAAATGGGATCCTCCGCTGTTATGTGCCAGTGAGGATGCAGGGCACACGCCCCTTGTTTGTGCATCGTGCACATTCTGCTCAGCTGGCCAGTGAAAGAAAGCGTGCGTTATTGTAGAGACAATATGCAGTCAACAGCCTCGGGCCGTTCCAAATGCCAGCTTCACAATCAGAGGTGTGAATTTTGGCAGTCGAGTTACCTACCGCTGTGACCCTGGTTTTGTCAGCTCTGGCATCGATTTTGCTGTGTGTCTTGGCAATGGTAGTTGGTCTATGCCATCATTTGAATGCAATGGTGCGGTTTGGATGTAAACTTGTTGTAGTATGTAGGTACTGTATTACTATTTTGCTTGCTTTTGCTCAGTTGTTGTTCTACCAAACAAAACTTTTAGGTTTGACATGTCCCTCCTTACCGGTTGCGTACGGACATCTAACTATGGACAGTTTTCCCATCGGTACTTCAGCACTGCCATCTTGTCTCAATGGATTTACTCCAACTGTCAATCAGTTCAACTGTACTGCAAATGGGACATGGCAACCCACTCCTCGTTGCATTGGTAAGCAGTACGTATTAGGTTTAGCTTGTCAGATCAGTAAAGTTGTAAAGTGAAGCAGATTCTGTATGTTGAGTAAGAGATGGTAACTATAGATATAAACGAGTGCTTGCAATCCAGCACTTGTGATGGAACCACTGGACAGTGCGAGAACGAGCTGGGCTCATACCTGTGCGCTTGTAAACCTGGATTTCAAATGATGACCAACGGAAGCTGCGCAGGTTTGGAGAAGAATATAATAGTTGGGCTCATCCATCTTGTGTACGTATTGTTTTTTCAAAGTATTGATTGTTATGTGCCTACTATTTGGCTGATCCTGCAGACGTGGACGAGTGCGAAGACAACTTACACCAATGCGAGTCCAGGGAGCTGTGCATCAATACTATTGGCAGTTACAAGTGCACGTGTCAACCGGGATATCAGCTCTTTGTGTCGGGGATGCGGATTCCAGCGAATAATGCTGCACAACTTCTTCCCAACAAATCGTGCATTCGTAAGCTCAGATAAGATGCACAACACACACGCGCGTTGAATTCTTGCTTCTTCATGGTAACCTTGTTTGCTGCAGCGGTCGACTGCGGTAATCCAAGTCATGAGAACGCGGAACGCAACGCGCTATGGGTCAGTAACTCCCTGTTTACCTACGGCACGGATGTGGATTACTATTGTAAGCCTGGATATGGCTTTCTGCCGCACAATCGCAGAGCTACAGAGTGCAATGAAGCTGGCAGCTGGACAAGAAATGAACCGAAATGTGTCGGTAAGCATTAAATAGCATCACTGTTTGACTGTCATATGGTGTCTATGGCTAATAGTAATGGATAGATGGATGAATGATTTGCGTACACTTTTTAGCCGTGCAATGCCGCAGGAGTCAGTTGGGCATTGAGCATGGGAGCTACGAACCAGATCGCAGTGTGTACGCTCCTGGCGATGTGGTTTGGTACAAGTGTAAGGCCGGCTATGTGCTCGTGGGAAATCCCAGGGTTGCCTGCTTCCAGTATGTGTGGGGCAACAGAGCTGCCAAATGGATAGGAGCCAGTGGTGACAACAGACCAAGATGCAAAAGTATGTAAGGATGCAGCTGAAAATGCTGGGATGTTCTCCTGTATTGATTCACACCTTGTGACACAACTGCATTATGTTTTTTGTACAGGGAAACGATGCGGAACGCTTGCCTCGCCTGAAAATGGCTTCATGACTCGAAGCGAGAACGCGGTCGGAGATACTGTCAGCTTCTACTGCAAGCCTGGTTACAGTCTAGTCGGCGACGAAAGCATCACGTGTCGAAATGATCAGCAGTGGAGCGGTAGCATACCCACTTGTGCAGGTATGTGTGCACTGTACCTAGTGCCGTTCACTATAATTTATTATTCCAAAAAACTGATCCCACTGGGCGTTCGCGGGCGTATATTGTGCATGTCTTTATATGCAGTGTTTTCCAGCTGCGGCATGCGTCCTGCCATCGGTGCCAAGCCTGGTCGGCATCAAAGGTCGAGGTGGCGCGGTTCCTCGGGTGATTCCCTTGGGTGAAAGTGTGGAATTTACCTGCTTGAAGCCTGGCTACGCCCTCAATCTTACTCGAAGTCGGGTGCAATGCGGAATCTGGGATACACGACTAATGTCACCGTATCAGGGCAAACGAAAGACGCGTCTGCGGTTTCGACCTAGGAAGCCTACTGCCGATGATGATGATGATGTATCTATGGAAAATACGGAGGAGGAAGGAGAGTGCTTTTCCTTGCCGCGCGGCGTCTGTCCGCAACTGGGCTACCCATCTTTTCAGCTGCCGAATCTGGTGGGCCATAAGACGCCATCGCAGGCTCGGCGATGGTGGGAAGGCGTAGCTGCCTCCACTGCCAGCGACGGCTGCAAGAGCGCTCTGCAGCGATTCCTCTGCCTTCCGCTCTATCCTGAATGCGGCGGATTGAAGGAGCGCTCGCTGCCTTGTCGCGCACTCTGCGAAAAAGCCAAAGCTGCGTGCCATGGAGAAGAGGCGCGCCTGAGTCTGCAACCCAGTTGGAGCTGGGCCAAAGCTATCGCATGCGAAGATTATCCGGAAAGAGGCAATTGTCGTATATTAAAAAGAGAGCAAAATGGGGACGCGGTAATGGCGAAAAGTATGAAGGCGATCTACACGGCAGACTGGGACCTGACGGAGGAATGCGTGCAGATGTTCCAGAGTGCTTTCAAGGCGCATTTGATGCAACAGTGGTCTCAGCTGGAATCCTGTGGAAACGGGAGTAGTAACGGCTCTGTGCTTACTTCGGGCATTACGGTAGGCGCTGAGATGCTGAGCAATCGCACCTTTCGCCTCCACATCTTCCCACTGAGCGAAGGCTGTGGATTGGGAGTTGCGGAATTGCTGGAGCAAGACATGAGAAATATGAGCGGAGAATTGAGAGGAGGCAATTGTGGAGATGTCACGTTGAGGTCGTCATCTTCAGAAATGACGGAAGATAAGGAAGAAGAAGGCACTTTGAGGGAGAAAAGAGAGACTGTTTGCAGCTCGCCAATTATCAGGCGGATCACATCGGATACTGTCGCCGAAGAAGGCGATACAATCACACTGACCTGCAGCGTCAACGATGAGTGCAGCTTCAAGAAAGGATATCAGGTTTGTGTGGTGTGACAGCATAGCTTGCATTCATTATCCTTGCTCCGCATCCGCAGCATACAGCTACGCAATAGCCAACTCTCAATAGTTCTGCTATCCTGCAGTACCTATTCAATCTTTATTGCCATTTGTATAGGTGATGTGGGAAAAGGCTTCAAACGTCGAAGAGAGCTTGAGCAACTTGCTCGATGATCGACGAATGTACACGCACGATGGAAACGCTAACACACAGCTGCTCACGATTAGACATTTACGATTGGAAGATTCTGGCTATTATTTCTGCAACATCTGGAAGGATAACGAGATCAAGGAAAAGGCTCAATTGCTTCTCATCGTGAATGAAACAGGTGCATAATAGAGCACTTGGAAATACAGTGATATTACCGGTTTTAAAGTTTTTTTCCCTCTCACTGCTTTTTTCAGTTGCTGATAATACTCGGCCGAACAGACGAAGAAGGCCGACCAATCCCACTTCACTAAATCCCATAAAAGAGATTCTGTTGGATTCAGACCGTGGCTTGGAAATGTGGACTCATAACAACAAAGGAAATGGACAAGGGGTACTGTAGTCTACTGTGTTCACAAACTCCCACAATTTTGTTGAATTGAATATACGTAATAGTTCAGTGTAGAATGCGCGTAGTACGTATACGTACAGTACAGTATTCATAGTGCGTCGTATTGTTTAGTGGAAAGCGCCAGAGAAAGGCGGAAGGACAAATAACGGTCCCGAGATTGAAGTGTGTGACATTGGAGCAAGTCAGCCGAATAGGTGCCATTATCGATCATCACATACCAAAACTAGACTAGTATATGTAGGTTCGGTACACGCTTCGTCCATCACGTAAACGTACGAATGTGCATGCACCTTTAGCTGGCTACGTTCTCCATTCATCCCCACCGTTGCAGAAGAGCAAACCATACGCGTGGAGCTGCGCATATCGCAAGTTCCCTGTGGATCCTTCTACCGTCAGTCTTCTGCATCTCCATGCTCCAGCAGCACTCTGAAGCTCCTGGTGATGAATGCAGAGAAACCCGTGCCAGCCACCGACCCCTCGGCCTGGGACACCGGCGGATACACCCTGCACAAAAGCATTAGCGTGTCCAACACGCGCAGAGCTGGAGCGTCCAACGCCACACTGCAGGGAGAGCTGCAAACGGTGCAACTGGAGTTCCAAGCTCACGGCTCCGGTCTGCATCTCGCCTTGCAAGACTTGGGCTCCTGCACTATGCTCTTCCACATCACCATCTATTCACTGGCGTGTCGACGATTCCAGGTGGGGTTAACGACATTTCCGACCACGTACGCGCCTTTGGAATCTCTGGGACTGCGCGGAGTAAGCGAAGATTACGTAGCCTCACTATACATGCAGCAAGTAAACCGTCATTTGTTGTACGAATTCGAAATTGTTGATGCTAGAGTACATACGAATATTTCAGGTGAGAATGGAATGTGTGGAAGGGGCGGAGTTGGTTCTTCGCGAGCCGCCTCTGCTCTGGTGCGAGTGGGGCGGACGCTGGAGCGGCGACGATTGGCCATCCTCTTCCGCCTGCGTCTGCGCAGCCAATCGCGTCCAAGTGGGCGGGAGCAGTTGCGTTAAGAAGGGGCCGCGCTGTTACGCCTGCGTCGGCGCCCGATCACCGGCAGAGTGCGAGGCGCAGGGAACACTGGAGCAGTGTCGAGAGGACGAAGTCTGCGGCATGATCCACGTCCTGAGCGGAGGACTGAACAAGGGATGCATGAAGATCGAGGACTGCGAGAAGCAGCAGACCCTGACGAACGAGAAGGGGAGCAGTTTCCAGGCCTGCATGGAAGGCCGCATCAATTGCACTCTGTGCTGCGACCAGGATTACTGTAACTTTCCTCCGTTCACCGGCGGACGCAGAGCGTTGTTGCCCACGTTGAACGATGAAGGATTACAGCCGCATTGCGTGGACGTTGGCCTTCCGCGCTTCGTCAAGTGTAACCAGAGCGACCTGCTAGTTCCCTTGGGCTTCGGAACTGCCTCGGAGCCGGTGGCTATTCCTTGGCCGACGGCTATGGACAATTCCGGTGAGTTTCAGCTGGATGTGGAGCCGGCAGATTTGGGCGCAATTCACGTTTTTGAAGCCGATACGCCGGTCACGTTTACGGCGAAAGACGCGAATGGACTGAAGGCCACCTGCAGTTTCAATGTGATCAGAAGAGGTACTGTGGGACGGTGCATAGTACGTAGTGCTAAGCTAAGTAGATGTGCAATGTGCACGACGTACGTACATATGTTCACGTACGCACGTAGCACTGCACCGCGAAGTGTGTCGGTACTTAGTACTACTTATTGGATCAGATATGAACCCTCCTCGCGTTTCCTGTCCGCAAGACATGGTGACGGACATTGTGGAAGTGGATGAGGAGGTGACAACGGCGAATACGCGCTACCCGGTGGTGGATGTGGAAGATGAGAGTCCAATCTTCGATCAGGAGTTCGATCCCCCCGCCGGAACACCCGTGCCTCTCAATCGAGCACTCTACGTCCGCTTTACGGCTACGGACGCTGCAGGAAATAGCGCCAGCTGCCGCTTCACATACCTGCCAAAACGTAGGCACAGTACATACGTTGCATAGGCCAATGCCAATGCCATTGCTTATTATGTATTGTAATTTGTAATGCAGGGTAACCCAGGCCACCTAGTGCTGACAGCCGTTCTCTACCTATTGTAGCTACTTCATCAATGCTGATGAAACGGTTATGCCCCAGTCCCCTAGATGCTAAAGTACCTATGTAGGTAGGTAACGTACACATAGGTACTGTATCATTGTTGGTCTCTTCTGTTTGCAGCGTCGAGCTGTCCAGACTGGACGCTTCCTTCGGGCTATTCTGGCGTGCACTCCATCTGCGCTGCGTCCCCGTTTCGCAACAACACCACCAAGCTCTGTCATATCAACGCCCACAAGTGCATGACGGAGTGGGTTCCGCGCACTCCTATCCAGGCCATTTCCTGTCAGTCGGGCGGCGAGTGGAGACAAGCAGAAATCCCCAGTGGAAACCCAATCGGAGAACCCTTGCACGCTTTACCCGTTTGTGCAAGTACGCATTGGCATAGTCCTACTTACTGCATATGTATGTACGCACGTACGCAAACAACCTAGATTAGTATATGTACCATCCTTTTGAACCAATGCCGCGGTATTTATTTCATTAGTAGGCTACAATGTGTACTTTTATCCTTGCTTTTTTGCAGATGTGAAACCGCTGATTCTCACTTTCGAGTTGAGCGTGAATTATTCCGTGTCTGCTCCGCCCTCCTCCAACTGTCTCGCCTCCTTCGGCAATGACACCAAACACGCAGCAGTTCAGCTCTTCCAGTCCAACTGTCAACGGCTAGCTGAGGAAGCGGAAGCTGCCGACTACGCATTGCGGGCTGTTAGTACTCAGCAGTACAGCGACAGCGCCAATACTGTAAGGATTGATCATGAACTGCATATGGGTACATAACTACATTACATGCTACTACATGTTGCGTCGTACATAACTACAGTACGTAACTTATTGGATGTCTTCACGTACATACAGGTGAGTGTGCAAGTTCGCATCACCTTATCATCTTCTCAAGCGCTGCAAGTGTACAACGTCTTTCTCTACTGCATTCGCAGTTTCAAATCGGATGCACTGAGTCCGGACAAGAATGGCCTTCTGCGTCAGATCATTATTGCTGGATGCCCTGTAGCCAACACAGGCAACCGTCGTTTTCATCAGGAGAAACCATCTGCTTGTCCACGCGGTTTTGTCAGCTCTGGATCTGCATCTTATGACAGCCACATTTGCAGTAAGCTAATTAGTAGTGCGTAAAGGTTTGTTATGAAAGCATCTTGACAGACAAATGTTTCAGTTGAATGTCCACCTGGAACCTACAGCAATTCGAGCCTTCAGCGATGTGAACCCTGTCCCAGGGGAACATACCAGAATAAGCCAGCTTCATCTACATGCAATTCATGTCCAACTGGCACTGATACCTTGAGCACCTACCATCAAAAGGCTTCCGACTGTCTTTGTAAGTTGAAAAAGCACTAGTTGTACGTAGGTATTTGCGTCCAATTTGCTTGCATATACGTATACATAGGTATTGCACGGCGGAGTATTTTAGCCGCTTGCACTGCGGGAATGTTTTCCAAAACTGGCCTGGAACCATGCGGTTTCTGTCCATTCGGTACATACCAGCCGTTGAGCATGCAAGATCATTGTTTGGCTTGCCCAGATGGTAGCAGGACAGCTAGCGTTGGAGCGGAGAACAAGTCGCTTTGCTTGGGTAAAAGTGTGTAGTATTGTGCAACATAACGCAAAGATTGACTCGAAACAAAGCTTTTATTGTTGGATGGGTTGCAGCTCCATGTCAGCCTGGATCTTACAGCTTCACTGGTCTCCAGCCCTGTCATCCTTGCCCAAGGAATTACTATCAGCCCAACTGGAGACAAGCGGCCTGTCTCAAATGTCCTGGCAATGCGCTGACGTTGAATTTTGGCTCCACCAAAGCGAGCGATTGCAAACGTACTGATGAACCGAATTTTTTTGCCAAATTTAGCAACAATACGTAGGTGCTCATGTGCTACGTAGGTAATGCTACACGTAGGTAGGTGTATGTGGGTTGAATGGAAGTAATTTGTTATATTTTAGGACGACTAACATGCCAGTTCGACACTTGCAAAAACGGTGGCAGTTGCGAAAATGGACCAATAAAACCTGTGTGTGCTTGTCGTCCTGGATTTGCTGGGACCGATTGTTCAATCGGCTTACAATTCTGCACGAACACGTCGTGTCTTAATGGCGGAGCTTGTCTCAAGACGCCACTGGGATTCCAATGCACTTGTCGAGAAGGTAGGTGTAGTACATATGTACATAGGATCTGGTACAATATGCATGCGCTACGCACATACACAATTATTATACATATGTACGTACGTACATTACTTAGTACAAAACAAAATGATGGCACGATGTTGCCTGATTGAAACAAGTTTCTTATGCACAGGCTTTACTGGAACATATTGTGAATACGCTGAGTTGAGCAGCGATGAGGATGGCGAGTGCAACAATCGCACGTGTGTGCACGGTGAATGCCGCCGCCTGTCGGACTCTGCAGGCCAACGTGTCTGCATGTGCAACAGAGGCTACACTGGACCAAGGTCAGCTCGCTCTCCACCCTTTCACCACGTTCGCGTACTGTATTCACGCACCATGATATACTCGTGATACTATAGGTATGGTGGGTTCGACATTGTCGCGCGTTTTGCGAAAGAAAAGACTGACTGGCGAAGACAATTCTGTTCTCTTTCCAGTTGCACGCTCAGTGATGACCATCGATGCCTAAGTGACCAATGTTTCAATGGCGGCACATGCATTCCTGCCAGTTCATCATCGGCCAGACCCGCCCCATTTTCATCCATCGCCTCATCGTCCTCTCAGTTCCGCTGCGACTGTGCACCAGGCTTCACCGGAGGTCAGTGCGAGTCCAGACTGGACTGTTTCACTGATGGAGGCGGCGACTACTGCGTGCGACAGACCACAGTCGCATGCGTCAACAGTACGTGCGTGTGCAAGGAGGGCTGGCGGGGCGTGGCCTGTCAGTCGCCCACCATCGACTGCACCACCGACACGAAGTACTGCGGCATGCACGGAGTGTGCGTGGTGCTGCCGAATATGAACGAGACGCATCCGAGGCTGAAGCGCTTCTGCGTTTGCGCCGCCAACTACGAAGGAGAGAGATGCGAGCGACTGCGGAAGGCCTGCTTTCCTGGCGCCTGCTTCAACGGAGCAACCTGCGAAGACTATCACAGCTACTACACTTGCAAATGCCCCCCAGGTATGCAGCGTATGATCCGCTTTTGGTCTTTATGTTCTTGTAATACGTATACTAACGGGTAATTTGGGCCCGGGGTAGGGAGGAAGGAAAACGTAGACAAATCTCCAAGTGAAGAGTGCAAAAGGATCGTTTGGTACCACGTTCGCCACCTTTTCCCGTTCGAACTGGAAATGCCTAAGTAAGTACTGTATGTAGGAGTGGTCGAAATGCTCCAGCGCTTTGGCATGACGTTGAATGGCTTTCTATTCTCAGGTATTCACGGCGTTCACTGCGAGACGAGGACTCCTCCTTGTGCGAGCAGTCCCTGCGAGAACTCGGCTCAATGCGTTCCGGCCATTTTGGGCGGACGCATGGGATACAGCTGCGTCTGTCAGCCTGGCTACACAGGCCAGCGATGCGAAGAGCGAATTGACTGGTGCTCCAGTAGACTGAACAACTGCAATGCCACTGGCACAGCGAAATGTCTACCGACGTACAACAGTTTCAGCTGTCTGTGCAAACCGGGATTTACTGGAGACAGATGCGAAGTGAGACACAATGCAAATTGCATAGATAGCCAACAAATGCTAGGGCGCTAAGTTTGCATAGGTGGCCGACCGAAACAAGATTTCTTCAAAGTCTTTCAGGACTAATCCCTAATTTGAGACTCTAGCCACCAGTTCTGAGCCGAACTTGCGCCTTATGTTGTTCGTATGTACGTGCTGCACTACAATTCCTCGAGAATGATACCCTCTGGTACGTACGTACATAATAAGAACGTACATATCTTTCAGGTGGAGTTATCGCTGTGTAATCCGAATCCGTGTGCAGCTGGTGGATCGTGCATGCAAGTGTCGGAGAATAGCAGCGTTATCTGCGGGTGCGTCAAAGGCTGGGCCGGTGCCAGATGCACCCACGATGTCCAGTGTTCGCCCAATCCCTGCCCAACCAACGCTACTTGCCTCTCATTCTTTCAACCGGAACCCTTCTGCCTGTGAGCTCTTTCTGTTTTGCCTAGTGTCATGTCTTCTATTACCGCCTCTAGTGTGTGCTATGAAAATCAATGGGTTATACTCTAAACATTACAGTATATGTATGGGTATGACTAAAGCGTTTTGTGGCACTCTTTGCAGATGTCCTGCTGGTACAACGGGCCCCACTTGCTCTGTCATGATTCGCCATTGTCAACCGCAGCTCTGTCTCAATGGTGGACGATGCGTGGATGAGTTCAATGGCTATTCTTGCCGATGTGCTGCCGGTACATCTCATCTGTTCTCTAATGCCCACCTTGATATGGCTTTTTTCCTGTGGCGGGAAAAACAGTTTCACGTGGTCATTAGAAAACAGGGGAGATATGAAACCAAACATTCTTTCTTTTTGTGCAGTATATTGAAGATTACATGATGAATTATATTCTAAGGTTTCTCTGGTCGCCACTGTCAAAATTCCGTGCCCTGCCTGAGCCAACCTTGTCAGAACGGTGGCACCTGCATCAATGCAACGGCAGCCACTGGAGCTCTGGTGTACGAGTGCCGCTGCGTCCCTGATTACACTGGAAGAGAATGTCAGACGCTGATAGATCATTGCGGCCCTGAGAATCCGTGTAAAAACAGTGCCACTTGTCAATCCACGTCAGACGGCGCAGTCTGCAAGTGTACTCCGCTGTATCAGGGAAAATTCTGTGAATCGGGTAAGCCGGAAACAACAGGGATACTGTAACTCTTTCCTTGGCTTTATGTGTTGTGTATATATGTAGCTACGTATGTATCTTGTAGGATTTGTAATGATGACCCTCTCTCTACCTTCTGTTTCAGAGCGCCCCAAGAATTTCAATCTCTATTTTACCGGCGATCAAGCGCCCCAAATGACTCGAATTCTGTCTCCCAGCTTCCCAGCACAACTGTTGAAAGTAATGACCTTATGCTTCTGGGTGCGTTTTAATGACAGTCGTGATGGGACGACAGCGGATCGGGTTTATTTGACCATCTTTGATCCCGAACTCCAATTGCCGCTCATCACATTCCAAGGTGGGTTTATTCGCATCGGCCGGCAAAAGATACCGTTGCTGGTAAACAATGGCGGCTGGCACCATGTCTGTTTCAAGTGGCTTCCAGGTAAAGAGCTAAGCAATTTTTAAGCTAACAACCTCAGAAAAGACAGAGTTCAATGAATGACGTCAGCGTAAAAAATGAACCTGTACATATTATAAGTACGTACATTACGTATGTATTTATTACGTACCGTAGTGAATAAGTGTAGTTCGTTTCTTCCACAGATAATTCCGGTAACTGGATCAGCTATTTGGATGGCGCAGTGGCAGATGGGTCGGATCGACTTGGGCGCCGTCCGTTTCGAGTTCATCTCCGGTCTCGGCTTTTCCAAGTTCTTCTAGGTCAGTCGCTGAATGGAACGGATCGGTTTCTGGGTCAGCTGAGTTTGGTGACGCTTTACCGCATTTGGATCTCGAACATCGACATAACCGCCATGGCTTTGACGTGTAACAGCTCCGCCGTAAACTCTGGCGAATTGACGATCGCCTGGAATGAATTCACATCGCCGTCATTGGCGGATGCTAGCGTGAAGAATCAGTACCCGAGCATTTGCGAACTGGCCTCTTGTCTACCTGGCAATAGGAACTGTCGTCATGACAAAATTCCACCCAGCATCAAAGGAGATTCATGTCCGCAGGATATTCATTTGACCAGTCGACAGAGACTGAACATGGTCAACTGGACGGCTCCGGAATTTTCGGACAATGTGGAAGTGCTCAAAATCCTGTCCAACTATCGTCCGGGTCAGATTTTCACCTGGGGCGAGTTCCAAATAATTTACATCGCCAACGACGCCGCTGGAAACGCTGCCATTTGCACCTTTCGCGTGTTTGTCACTCCGTCGAAGTGCAACCTGCCGCCGCCACCGCTCAACGGTCAATTCAAGCGTCACAGTCGGTGGAGTCGCGGATTGTTCGCGGAAATCAGCTGCAATCACCAGTTCAGTTTCGCGCATCCCATTAAGCCCTACTACAGCTGCGGAGATCAAGGCACCTGGGACACTCTGCTGCCTTCGGACGCGCCCTACGTGTTTCCGCCTTGCGCCCCCATAGAGAGTCCTCTGCAGAGCATCAGAGGAGCCCTGGATGTGAATCTGAGATGTACGCGAAGGAATCGGGCGGAAGTGATGAGAAATGTGACGCTATTGATGCAAAGGGCGGGCTTGGCTGGACCCAATCTCCGGGTGAGAGTGGCCTGTAAGAAGCAGCCCCATGCTGAACGACCCAAGAGGCAGGTGGGCGACGGAACTACTGATGGACTCACTGTAGACTTCGACCTGGTTGTCAAGTGAGCGGCATCCGCATCAACGTGTTATGTACACGTGCGTACGCGCATGTGCAGTAGCTACTGTATGTAGGGAGTGGTGAGGGTGCTTGTGTTTTAGTTCCTCCGTCAACCCCGTGGAGCAGCTGTTGAGCCGTGAATTGGCTGCAAGTCCATTGAGAGGAGTGCATGGAGATGTGCGCAGCCGGGTAGTCTGTCGTTATGGCGCACAACCATTCAATGACGTTTGCGGTAAGCAACGATATACCTCGCCTTTTACACGTTGAAGTGGACGGATGCACTTTCTTTCGTGTTGTAGTGCAATGCACAGCTGGAGAGAAGTACGACAACGCCACTCGCACCTGTGTCAAATGTCCCAGAAACACGTACCAAGATCGCAGCGGCCAATTCAATTGCATTCCCTGTCGCAGGCATCATATCACTATCATGCCTGGAGCTATGAACGTCTTGGATTGCATACGTAAGGATCACTGATCTCAAATGCACAGTGGTGGATAGGTGTCTCTTACGTACGTATTATGAGAAGTATGTATGCAGGGTACATTGTATACAGTACAACTGACTGGGGAGTTACTGTTGCAGTAAATTGTTCCGCCGGAGAACATTTCGACTACGGGAACAGAAGTTGTGTCAAATGCCAGTTGGGCACATATCAGCCGAATCCGGGCCAAGTCTACTGCATCCAATGTCCGCAGGGAGAGAGCACAGCTCGAATTGGTGCCTCGCATGAGTCAGAGTGCGAATTTCGTAAGGAACACTCTTCTGATTGCATTCACTCGCAATCTACGCAACATTTACTTTTCACGTTCTCTTTTACTTTCATACGTACTCTTTACATACCGTACAGGATGCCCGCCTGGCTATGAAATGGACCGCTACAGTCACTGCGTGCCGTGTCAGCGGGGTACGTACAAGAGCGTGAAGAACGCGACGGCTTGCGTCGCCTGTCCTTACACCACGACCACGCCAGGTCGAGGAGCCAACTCCTCTGCGGATTGCTCAGAGATCTGGTGCCCCCCAGGCAAATACGTCAACCTGCACCGAAATATGACCAACAACGAGACTTGCCTGCCTTGTCCCCTGGCCACCTATCAGCCGAGTTACAATATGACAGGCTGTATGCAGTGCGGCAGGGGCTTGGTCACCACTCAGCCCGGTTCTGTGAGTCCGAGAGAATGTGTCAAAGGATGGATACCATGGTATGCTATGCTTTTTTAGCACCCTTTTACGTAGCTTGCGTAACTGACAATAGCATTATCAATAGCTGTATAGCTTGCTGGCTTTTTCATCATTCCATTTTCTACATGCTGTAGGTGTCAATTCGGTCGATCTCAATGTTCTTCGCATGCGAAGTGCCTGGATTGCAATGGCGACTGTCCGCCAGAGTACCAGGACTACGATTACCGCTGCGTCTGCAACGACGGATATTACGGCAACGGGACAACTTGTCAGCTGATCTGTGACCCGATCCTGGCCTACTGTCAAAACGGAGGAACGTGCATACCGAAAAAGGGAAAGCCGACTTGTCAATGTCCGGCGGGGTGGACTGGCGAAACCTGCAATGGGGAAAAGAGTACTATACCGTATTTTTGGGTGTACATCCCCCCATTGTGTATATCCCCCCCGTGTAGAGCCCCCCCGTGTATAACCCCCCATTGGCAAAACATAAATTTTGCCCAGTGTATATCCCCCCTGGTGTATAACCCCCATGTACTGGAAGGTACCTAGCCTACCTATGTAAGCTGGTCATAAGCTAGCTATAGCTACTCCTACACCAAGCTACTATGCCTATAAGCTTAGCTGAGCATGTCTTGTACTAGAATAACCCTGTTTTGACCGCGATTATGCCCTAAAACACATACTTTTGACCTCAAAAACATGCCTCCACACACCTCTCAAAAACATGAATTTTGCCCAGTGTATATCCCCCATTGTATATCCCCCCCCCCAGTGTATAACCCCATCAGACCTTTCGATTTTTGACCCATCAGACCACCCAAAAATACGGTAGCCTTTACATGTACCTAAGAATGCACAGTTCGTACAAGGATGTCCTTGCCAAATGTCTGCAGGTACGTAACTGTAGTAGGCTAACTCCAAAAATCTTGAGCGAATATTTTCAGCCCAGTCAGAAAAGTTGAAGAGTCTGATAATCGGCGGTGTGGCTGGAACCATCGTGTTCATTATTCTGGTCGTTGCCTTGCTGGTCATATTCAAAGTGCGGCTGCCCTACTTCTTCTACTGTTGCAAGACGCCCACACTGAAGGATATCAGCACCACAATGTACTATCGCAACAACACCGCCGTCTCCTCAGAAAACGTGTCGGAAGCGGACACGAACTCCAAACCGGAGGCAGATCACGACTACAAATCAGACTATGACATGGTATGCCTCTATGTACGCTTGTAGTACATGCCGTACAGTAGAATGCGATTGAGGGGGGCAATCTTGTTCTCTTTGACTAATGCAGCTGGATTGATTGAGATACGTTGCGTAATGTACTTCGTTGCTCACCTGTTTTGGACTGGATTATGAGCTTGCGCCCGGAATTTTCTGCTATGCGCCTTTAAAACCCTGCCCATCCACTACCGTACCCTACGCGAAGTTGAAGCTGTTTTAGTCTCAGATGACGCCGGCCGACGTCTACAACGAGATCTACGCCGGACTGCAGGGTCTGCAGGCAGATCGGACGCTGTCGGACTATTTGGGCACGGTGGAGGATGAGGAGTTTTTCGACCCGGACGAGGAAGACGAAGACGGACTGCCGCGTCACCTCACACCGCCGCCGCCCATCATGCCAGTGACGCGCGGCGACGCCTTCCCACTCACGCCCTACTACGAGAATCGCGCCTACAGCCACCATCATAGCAGGCGAGTGGAAACCATCACATCCAGCTTTCCCTTCGGAGCTTACACTGTGCCCAGGCCAACCATCGTCAGACCTGGGGCTGGGACAGGCGTCACGAATAACGGGTACAATCCTGGTCAGAATGACAGTGATGAAGAGGTAATAAAGATCTGTCACTTTACTGGAGGTGAATGAATGATTATGAATACTATGTTGTAGCTAGTTTTATGGCAGCGCAGCACTTTGTTCTTTTACGTCGGCGGTTCAACCTCTCTTTCACGGTGCTTCGGTCTTTTCAGGGAGATTATTTCGGTTGAAGAGCATCTCAAGTACAGGGTGTCTCACGTAGACCTACCTAACGATTCAGCCTTATAACTTCCGTACTACAGTAGATATCGAGCTGAAATTTTGTCCCCAGAAACCCAAGAATATACCATACTTTGTGGCAAAATTTGAGTCAGATAGGCCCACAGCGAACGAAATTACAGGCTTATAAATTTTTGACCCTGTTTTTATCATTTTCCTGCACTGAGCATGGTTTTGAGATTAGAATCTTTTGCTCAGCATGGTCTAGCAGCTTATCCAACATGGCAATATGGTGGTACAACAATGGCTGAACATCACCACTGTCCAGAACACAAAGGATTCAAAAATACAGGCGATTTGCTGCCCATAACAGCCTTCAAGGGTCTTCGAGGTCAATAGTGGCACCACTTGTTTTGAAATGCTAAAAAAAGGCCGCAACTCTGCATGCCCTCATTCCACCCCTCCTTTCCCTCCCTGGCCTAATTTTTGCCACAAAGTATGGTATATTCTTGTGTTTCTGGGGACAAAATTTCAGCTTGATATCTACTGTAATACGGAAGTTATAAGGCTGAGTCGTTAGGTAGGTCTACGTGAGACACCCTGTACATTATTTCTATCATCCACTGCAAATGAAGATTCTATGGCTGTGATCTTTCGTATGAAATGAAGTTATCTGATTGGTGTTTTACACATGACAAATAATGTCAAAGTGACTACTAATATGTTATAATATGTATCAGTGTTTTTCAAAAAATCTATTGTGTTTATTGCCGATATACAGGGTGTTTCATAATATACTCGCCGGATGTTTGTGCTTATATCTCCCCACCGGAGTGTCACATTCGAATGCGGTCTTTGCGTTGAATAGCCAAGGCTTAAACGTTGATGCAGCCAAAATTTTAGCTTCCTAGGTTGCATTGTCATGGCGCTGTAAGAGGTCAAAGTTGCGGCGCCTTTTTTGGCGCAAAACGGAGGCAGGGCACTGAGGCGGGGCAACGGATTTGCATTTTAGCTTTTTTTCTCGCTCTTTCAAGTCTGTTCACCATTCCACGCTAACTTTTATGCATTTTTGAGCAGTCTTGTCGAAGATAGACTTCAGTTTGATCACCATGGCATCAGCGTCCCAAGGAAAAGCTTGGATGACCGAACACCCTGTATCTTTTCTGTATGTAGAGCGTGCTATGAATAATGCACCTTCTTCAGGACCAGTACGTAGTGCATTACGCATCTTGCTGATATTACATGAGACGGTGTAGCTACTTTCCATTCATAAAAGAACAAGCGTAAGTTTTTACAACAAAAGCAGTTGACCATGTACCCAAAAACCCGCAAGGTCGCTGCATGTTGCTGTCTTAAACCCAACGAAGAGGTGTCAGAAATTGTTGCTGATTTTGGCTTGTCGTTGTTGCGGAAAGTTTCGAAGTCGGATACAGATTGTTTGTTGTCGCCGCTCTCCATCTCTGTGGCGCTTGGCATGATATTAGCTGGGACCGATGGCAACACAGCTCAGCAGATACGAGATGTAGCATTTGACGGTACGAAGAAAACGATATTCCGAAGATTTGCTCTACCCAAATGCAAATAGTATAGAGCGTAGCGTATAAGTGCGAAAGTGAGCTGTACACATCGTTATTGTTAGGATTATCTGATTCCCATATTCATGCGTCGCTCAGAAATGCTGCATCCTTTCTCAGCGCTTCCAGTGGAAAGTATCGTCTCAGCTTAGCGAATCGTCTGTGCAGCCAGAGAGGCTTCCCACCGCTTGACCAATTCCAGCGAATTCTTAGGGAATACTACGGGTCTCAAAGTTTCGCGGTGAGATCAAAAGATTGCTTACCGGTTATTTTTAGGTAAAAAAAGACGCGTTCAGGGCATAATTGAGGTCAAAGTCAAAACAGGGTTAAGTCACCCAGAAAATACCGTAATCTGCATAATAAAATATTTTCTTAGGTCGTTGATATTCGCAAAGATGTTGAAGCTGAGATCAACGAATGGATCAAGAAGAAAACGTGGCAAAATATACACGACGTTGTTCCTCCAGGTGTTTTCAACGAGGACACGCGACTGGTTATGGTCAACGCCATCTATTTCAAGGGCGACTGGGCTTTTCGATTTGACGAAGAGCTGACCATTAGGAAGACGTTTCATACGGCTACCGAAGTTTCTTAGACAATCGATAAACGCTTTTAAAATGATCGCATATATTTACCGGATGTGTGGCTGTTCGGCTATTCGGCAAGCCGATCAACTGGTGAATATTTCAGGTCGATCATCTCCCTATGATGTACATGTACAGGAAAAGAGACCTGCTATTTGGAGAAAGCGATGAGGTCCAAGTGCTGGGAATTCCCTACAATGCTAAATGTTTGTCCTTTTTTATTGTGCTGCCAAAAGAGGTGAACGGATTGGCAGCAGTCGAAGATGGCCTGACTGGACCAAAACTTATGGAGCTTCTACGCAACACAAAAAGCAGAACGGAAGTGATCGTAAGCTACACACACAATCCACACTCCAGGTTTCTGCATTTTTAGTAATAAAATAAAAACTCCTATCTATCTGTTGAGCATAAGCTTTTTAGGTGGAAATACCCAAATTCAAGATGGAGCATAGTGTCAAGTTGGATCGCGTTTTGAAAAAGATGGGGATGACAGATGCTTTCTCAAAAAAGGCGAATTTTACCAAAATGACTACAACTGAAGGTCTTTGCGTCTCCCGAGCCATGCACAAAGCAGTTATCGAAGTGTGCATTGAACTTCTTTTCCTAGTCTCACTGACATGCTACACAGTCAAGGTGTATGGCATTGATATATCGTACGTTTGTTTCAGGTGAACGAAGAAGGCGACGCGGTCCGGATGCCCAGTCCAAGGAGTCAACAGAAACCACTGCCAATGGTCATCGCTGATCACCCCTTTTTATTTGCTATCGTCAACACAGCATCATGGGACTTGATATTTTTAGGACGATATGCTTCCGGACAATGAGGTGCAAGTTTTAGCTTTATTCCACGCAGTGCTTTTACTGGTTGTGCATTGTGACATGAACGTATACGCAAACATATGTTACACGTACATTACTACATCATCATTGCACTTCAACAAAGTTAGCAATAGTTGCTATAAAATGCTAACGACCAAAACGCGACCTATCAAGCAGGTCGTAAGCGAAAGCTCATTGAGGAAGATGAGATTGTGGCTCATAACTGTATTGCATTATGAAGACAAAGCCCTTTAGCAAAGTGGCCAACTGCTGTACAGCACCTCTCATGGAGCACACTGACACTACGTACGAATACTTATTCATGTACAGTCACAGCTGACAGTTACTGTATTATTGGCTTTCGAATCGTAACACGATAGTCATATTGTGCAGAAAACCTGAACCAAAAACCTGAATCAAAAATATTGTGAGTCGGAAACAGAGTAGTACGGTGGTGAACGCATTGCTACAGAAAAGTTACCAAAAGGTGCTCACAAAAAAAAAAAATATCAAATACAACAGCAACACGTACACGACAAACAACAACACATACAGCAAGATTAGAATGTCAAATTGTCCAAACGACGAGTATCTTCCAAAACGACTGAGTATCGAAACAAAACACGGTAAATCTGGCCGCCCGGCTGACTATGACCATAACAAAACTGTACAGCTAGCTAGCCTGTGGCTTATGACCGACGCTTATTGACAAAAACGCGAAGTTGTTTGCACGAAAGCAAGGACTCATAACAAACAGCTGACTATGAGATCAACGCGCAAAAAACAATGACCACAACAGCAAACACAGACAGAGAGAAACGCAGTTCAGACCACTAAAGTACGAACAACTCACCGAAAAAGCAAATTTTTTAAAGGAGAAAAGGACGTGCAAATCGAGCTTTCCACTCTCACTAGTGTTAGTGTAGTGAAGCTGTGTCAGATGAACCACTCTCGTCGTCGAACAACGGGCGCGGCGCCGACCAGTGCCGTATGCGAGTTGTCGGGCGTCAAGTAGAGCTCGTCTCCTTCGTGCGTCTTGTAGACGCCAGCCGGACGATTACGCCACACGCGCCAGCAACACCACGTCACCAGCGCCATCACCAACAGTGTCAAACACACGGATGCTGAAATTGAAATGTACACATGCATGTATGTAGTGCACCTATATCTTATGTATGCATGAATGTATGTATGTATGTATGTATGTATGTACAGCTAGGTTCTCAAAGTCATTGTCCAAGCTTCAAATTGGATCAAATTTGATCAAAGTGCTCAAAGTTCCAAGTGACGCTCCAATTGGATCAAAGTTAGTCCAAGTCCTTCAAAGTTGACCTTTCGCCTCTGTTTTCTTTCTCGCTAACCCACGCCAGCCTGATTAGAAGCCAGCATGGCAATGCACTGCGCATATGTGAGGTACCTATCAGATTTCTCGATAGGAGGGAAGTAATGCTTTACTCTATAGTCACTACAGTATGTACGTAGGTAGGTACATAATGGGAAAGAAAAACCTGGAGATGGGAGGGCGAGGTGAAACAGAAGACAGCTGCCAAAAGAAAGTTTTCTCACACAGGGAAAGGGCCACAGGCTAAATATGAGCCGTCTTATATTACGCGAAAGAAGGGATGCGAGCGCGAGGCGAAGCCCCCTTCTAATTACATAAGTCCAGATTA
The DNA here is from genome assembly GCA_030247985.1 of Epsilonema sp. ZAB3_2. Classification (NCBI taxonomy): domain Eukaryota; kingdom Metazoa; phylum Nematoda; class Chromadorea; order Desmodorida; family Epsilonematidae; genus Epsilonema; species Epsilonema sp. ZAB3_2. Next base: position 33,820 of record JASAMW010005388.1, read on the forward strand.
GAGGAGTGGAAAAGGGACGCCAGAAGGCGATAAAGAGTAAACAAAAGGTCCAAGTTCTTCCAAGCATTTCAAAGTTGCTCCAAGTTGACCATTCCAAGCATCTCCAAGTGACGCTTTTACTTGGAAATTCTCTTTCAAAGCACTGCCCAAGTGCTCCAAGTTCCTGTGCTAAAGAATAGCCAGGCTTTGACTTACTTGGATCAAATTTGAAGCTTGGACAATGACATTGAAAGCTGGACTGTATGTATGTATGTACGTACGTATGTATGTATCTATGTATGTACTCATCGACAAGGAAAATGTCCAGAACGTCTCATATGGTGGAGAAAACCAATAGCTCCCTTAAGTACTGAATCTGTCTTCCTACAAAACCAGTTCTGTCCACTCATGCAGTTATTCACGTAATTACTTTGACTGACCACTATCAGGCCCACCACCGCATAGTGTATACAGTCATGTACAGCCCGTATCTCTACTACGCCTTACAAGTACACTGGTGTGTGCACTTCGCTTGTTTCCTGTTTCTTGGTGACTTCATGTCTGTTTCTGGCTAGAATCTTGGGTGGGTATGAGTGTGACTATACCAAACTAGTCCCTACTAACGTCACCGTTATGGACACAGCCGAGCGCCCTCGTCTTTGGCCCCCCTCTCACTCTTGAAGTGAACCATGTCGATCTATATGTGTACGCACACATTGTGCTTTGCCATCTAAACAGAATGAGAGAGGAGAGCACTCTGTCTCTTCCTTCTCGAATAATTTTCCTTCTCGATTTCCTGGGTCGCCTCGCCTCGCTCACGTACTGTAGTTCCTCTCCTTAGCATAGCATACCGATAACAATTCCGGTGACATTCTCCACGGCTACTGGTTCCACGGTGATGGAGGGCAGTCGAGCCGGCGCCTCCTCCTCTTTTCCCTTCCGCTGGGTCTCGTGCTGTGTGTGGGGCCAGCGTCTGGGCGGTGGACAGTGGGCAGGACGGAATCGCAAGCCGCCTTCCGCCCGCAAACGCGAGGAGGCCGCGGAGGCGTCACTCGGCTCGCGAAACGGAACCGCGTCCCCCAACTGCAGGCGAGACAGACAGCCGATCAGCTCTGCAACCACAGCCAACACAGTACAACAGTAGCATACCAGGTAGGCCTATACCAGCAAAAACTTGGAACCGATTACCAAACGGGCTTATTTACGAATAATAGTCGCGTTTACATACTGTCCCGAGCGATTCCAACAAGCTGCAGTACTTACATTCACATTGTACAAACGTACACTGCTGGATAAGAATGAAAAGACTACACACTTCTGAAGAAAGAGAATATGTACTTGAAGAGCCGATGCTCCAACGTCCGAACACCTTGCCATCAATATAGTCATCAGTCAATAGTCGCAACGGTTCGTAGTGGTTCACCTGACGACAAAAGAAAGATTCATGCCTGCTGCACTTGCACAGTGAACTGAACACACACAGGCCATGTGCATGTAGGGAATTAATGAAACTCTTACCTGGAATTTCCAATCAGAGCCGTCCGCTTTTATACGCACGTCGTAGTAGGTGGAGTCGGCGTAGTTTTTTCTATCATCCAACAGCTGATAACTCCTGTCACCGTCCGAAAAGACAAAGTGCAAAAATCCTGCAATACCAATCACACTGTCGATATCTCTCTTCACATATCTATCGACTACAATCGACGGGTTAGGTCTCAGGTCTTGGCAAGGCAATACATGTACTGTACACACAGCATATCTCACCCTCGTCAGTTATATTCAACTCCAATAAGCCCTGATCCGACCAATAGCGTTGGCCACGCAGCAACGTGAGATTTCGTGACAGCGTGCGGAAGCCCACGCGAAAATGGCCGTCATCTCTTTTAATTAACAACTTAAATTTGTATCACATCCAGCCCTTCACCCATCAAAAAACAAAATCCAACATTATAAAAATCATATACGGTATATGTCGGGATGTGCGTCGACGTTGTAAGCTCCGCTCAGCTAAACACCAGCTTTTGTTTCTACATCATCGTTCTCGGTGACCTCTTCTTTCGTCCTCTGATCTTCTCTATTCTTCCTATCCTTCCGTTCCAGACTCGGGGAGCAATTGGTTGTTTTATGTAACACTTAACAATTCGTGTGCTCCTCTCGAGAAAATGAGACAATCTTTCTTGGGTTCAAGGACGGAAAGGGGCTAGAAATCACTTTGTCCGTTTTGAAAAAATGCAACAGTATTGCCATTTGTCATGTTTTCCGAAATTTTGATAAAACAGTTTAGCAGTAGTGGAAAATTATGGCGAAAATGTTGAAAAATTGTGATATCATCTTCTCTGCTGTTTTTCTCACTACCAGTGCAGGGTTTTAAGCTCGAAATTTTTACCCAGTAAATGGTAAACGCTCGGGAATATGTGGGCAAAATTTGAGCAAAATCGGTGCAAGATAACCTGTTGAAATTGGCAGTCAAAATCGTATCACCGAAAAAAACCACCCTGTATATACGTCGTACCTCTGTGATTACCGTATTTACCTGTGCATAGCCCCCCCCCCCCCCCCCTATGCATAGCCCCCCCCCCTATGCATAGCCCCATATTGGCAAAACATAAAACCCCCCCCCCCCAGCCCCATATGTACTGTAGAGTGCCTGAAGCTACCTATATAAGCTGGCCATAAGCTATCCATAGCCACTCCCACACCAAGCTAAGATGCCTACAAGCCTGCTTGGGGGTGTATTGTAGTAGTAGAATAACCCCGATTGGACCTCAATTATGCCCTAAAACACGTGCTTTTGACCTAAAAACTTGCCTCTGCGCTCCTCTCAAAAACATAAAAAATGCCCTATGCATATCCCCCCCCCCCCCCCCCCCCTATGCATAGCCCCCCCCCCCCCCCCTATGCATAGCCCCATATAGGACCTCTCAATTTTTGCATAGCCCCATGGGGCTATGCACAGCCGTATTTACCTGTCACAGGTAAATACGGTATGCGTCTTTGTTTGTGCAATGGAAACTGTGATGAGATTTTTTGCAAGGGTACGCCTACTCTTTATATGTGTGGAATTCTTAGATCATTCATTTCTGTGATCATGTTAGGACCTATTATTGGGCTTTATCAAGTTTTATGAAAGCAAAGCAAAGGTCAAATCCATATAAGTATGAACGAACAAACTACGAACGAACGAAGCGGTTCCTAAGAGCGGGGTAATTCGGGCCATCCCATCTTATGACTCCTGTTGAGAATTTGGAACGTAAAGCAGTGATTTATCAAAATAATCCTGAGCTTTGCTTGCATACATCTGCCGGTAGTTTGCAGAGTTTCCCTGATTCACCTGGCTGGGCCCAAATTACCCTGCACTGTATCTTACAACGTATAATCTGACTGAACCTGAACAAATCGTGTCTAGCGTACTCGTACGATGAAGCGTATAGTGTAGAAGATGATACTATCATGAATACCTACGGCGAGCCTCCATTCAAAGAATCTGTGTAGAAGATTCGTTGATGCGGTAGACTGGGGAGCCTCAGAATAGTACACGGTTGACAAGTAAGTAGTACACGGAGATGAGCAAGCAGATCAGGCTGGGGACAGTGCGGCGACACCGGGCAGTGTTTTGCCTTCCAGCAGCTCCAAACTCGCCCCGCCTCCCGTGCTGACGTGACTCACTTGCTCCTCCGTCCCCCACTTGGCGCAACAGGTAGCAGTGTCTCCGCCACCTAACCCACATAGACATTGCACACTGACATCACATGCGTAGTGCAAAGCCGAAATGTTCGATACTGCACCACACACACACACTGAACACCAGATTACAAAGCGCATACCAATTATTGTGATAGCTCCATTGGCAGTGACTTCGACCACCTTGTCCATCAGCGACTTGGTCCCCTTGGCGAAATTAGGCAACTCGGACACACCCATCGGCCTGTAAACATTGCATTGGACATACAGTTAATTGGAAATGGAGAACGCACGTATCAATCCATCCTCTGTGCTGTACGATTCATGTATGCATGCTTTTCCAGCTCACCCGTTCCAAACTATGGTCCTTGATCTGGCAACAACTTCCGCAAACTTCTTGTTTGACTCCGGTCCTACATCTAGTCCCTGTAAATGCATAACATACTGCATGTAAATAATAGGGTACTGCGGGGTACACCCATACGGGGGTAAGCCCGGACACCTAGTATATCTCAGCAACCATACGACCGATTGAGAGAAGTATTATTCTACCAATCGATTCCGCTTTCAAATGAGTTACCATGTTCATCATGTGCTGAAGCGGCAAGTTCAGAAAACCTTAGGTGTCCGGGTTTACCCCGCGGCATAGTACCATATACAGGGTGTCCCATAATAAACTCCGGGGGTTTCCGCGCTTATAACTCTCGAGTTAAAGCTCAGATTTAAATGCGGTTTTTTCTATCATGCAGCCAAGGCTTCAACTTAGATACATGCAAAATTTCATCTGCGTAGCTTCATTGGTTATGGTTTTATTGGCCTTCAAAGTTTTGGTCCCGTTTTTGCAGGTTTTCCCTCAGTACTGTAGAATTGCGGTTTTAAGACAATCCAAATTTCTATTTACGCTTCCAGACTTTGAACTGACGTCCACGCGTCAAGTTCTCTTGCCAAGTGGATTGCTATGAACCACTTAGAGCAAAATTGGCAGGGGTTGATAGTAACTATGCCAGAAAATGTGCCGAAATTTGTTTATTTGGGGGAAAAGTCCATAGAAATTGGGGGCTAGAGAATGTAGCTGTTTTGGACCAGTTCTAATTGAAGTAGAATAATGAAATTTTGCCTGCCTCTAAGTTGAAGCCTTGTCTACATAATGCAAAAAACCGCATTGAAATCGGAGCTATAGCTTGAGAGTTATTACCGTGGAAAGCCCCGGAGTTTATTATGGGACACCCTGTATATCATACATACATAGTCAACCACGCACTGCAGTGTTCGTACACCGGTACAAAGAAACAAACGCAGATAGGACAGTGCAGTACAGTACAAATCATACCATCCATCCCTCCGGTACACCAGCCTCCAAATTCGTCTCTTTCACTGCCGCATCTTCTGCAAATTTGTCCCCTGCCAGAAAGTCCACAGGTAGATGCATTAGCACATTGTTCTTCTTGGCTTTCTCCATCAAACTGTGCACAATCTTCGCTCCCTCTTCGTCGTACAGAGAACTGCCAATGGACATATTGGAGAGGACCTTGAGGAATGTGAACGCCATTCCACCGCCGATTATCATCTCGTTCACCTGAATGAAGGAAGCGGTACCGTCGTTACAGACAGACAGAAAACATGCCTGCGGCCTACCGAAATACCGCACACATTCATAGAACACTGTCATCTTTACAGCCTCAAGGCCCATCACACCGGGGGGGGAGGCGCGCGGACACGGGGCGCTGGGGGCTATGAAAACTGGGGCCAAAGGAAAACCGCACGCGCCCGAAGCCACGGCGGAACGCCAGGCGCGCCGCGCGCCACCGGCGGGCAGCCCCGCCGCCGGCGGGGGGCGGCCCCAGCCGCCCCCGGGGGCCGCGCCCCCTCATCATAAGAGCACAATCGCTTATTTTCCAAGCATCAGAAACAGTTCAAATCCAGCTTTTATTGCACGGTGACAGGTACAGTATACGAGAAGCCCGACATTATGTATGCACAAAGCCATACATGCATGTAGATAAGTACATCATAACCTTCCTGACCCAGTAGTAGACCCAAAAGACATGGGAAAGGCCGATTATGGCGGTTTTAGGGGAATCGAGCCCATTTTGCATGCGACCATGCAACCAGTTGCAAAAAGTCAGGTGGACATTTTGCGCCCCTAGCCGCCCATTATTGGGGCGCCAAAAATTCTTGGGCGCAAAAGCATACCTATCTAAGCCCTGGGACAAATAGACGCTTGCTGGTGAAAAGTTTGCGTTTGCGTAACACGCGTATGTTTACGTATGTACGTATTTGTTGTACACACGTGATACCTGAAGGATCATGCTGCATTTGTTTGCACACATACTGAATGTACCTTATCCAGTAAGTTTTCTATCAGCTGTATCTTATCCTGAACTTTGGCGCCTCCCAGTATGGCAAGGAAGGGTCTTTCTGGCGACTCGAGGGCTTTGGCGAAATACTGCAGCTCTTTCTTGAGCAGAAAACCAGCAGCCCGCTGCTCGTGAGCCACACCCACCATCGAACTGCAACACAATATCTACGTAGTTAAAGTACAAATTATAATTCTAGGACCCATGTATTATTTATCTCGAGAACTACGCGACGTAGAGCAAAGCGGTCAAACTTCCACGGATAACTTTAGCTCGCCTCTCCAATAAAAAAAACCGTTTGTCTCCAGCTGCTCTGTGTGTCGAGATCTCGCCAAATTTCTTCAGTACTAAAATCGCCAAATCGGGCGTGGACCATTGGGCAATTCTAAACCTCGCAAACTCCCGAAAAATCAAAGTGGCAGAAATAAGCATACGTGATGAAGACGATGAAAATGCGCATCGGGCGTACAGGGTCGTAGGGTGTCGTGGTTTGCGTGGTTTAGCGTCTGCCGAAAGGTGACACGATTTCAGTGCTGAAGGAATTTGGCGAGATCTCGACACTGAGAGCAGATGGAATCAAACGGTTTTTTTTATTGGAGAGGCGAGCTAAAGTTATCCGTGGAAGTTTTGACCGCTTTGCTCTACGTCGCGTAGTTCTCGAGATAAATAATACATGGGTCCTAGAATTATAATTTATACTATAGTGAGAAAAGCTTCAGTGTCCGACTTTGCGCATCCGTACTACTACCAAAAATAAATAACTCCTGTATTGGGAAGATTGGGCGACGTAGTGAAAAGAAACTCGAGGAGACATTGGCCCGTATTCGCCCCTAAATTTCGGCCATTCAAAACCCCCAATTTTTCGGTATTGATAGCCCGAAATTTAGGGGCGAATACAGGACTACGTACGTCGCCCATTCTTCCCAATACAGGAGTCGTATATTTTTGGTAGTACCGTACCATACAGTAAAGGTCAACGATATGTCAAATCAGCAGCCATACAGTAAGAAAAAATAAGAAAAGCGCCATCACACGTCACCTATGTGCACGATGCGCAGTTCCAAATGCGTCGTTCACGTACACGTCACCCAGAGCTGAGAGAGAAGCACGAAATTTCTTCACGTCCTCTTCACTCGCTTTCACCTATCAACATCACATTACAAAGGCAGTACAAGTGCAGCCTTGGCACACAGGCTACAGCATGTAGAACTGCGTGCGTACGTACATGCGCACAATTATGTAAGACTGTATTTGACACTGCATTGTGTACGTACATAAGAGGTGTGTGCTGTACTGCACTGTACACACCTTATCCCCATTGGGTCCGACGCCTTTTCCTTCTTCTGCAACATGGAATCTCAGATTCTCCAGCAAGATTATGGAGCCTGGAGTTGGGTCGGCACAGGCAGCCTCCACTTCAGGCCCAACACAATCAGTAAGAAACTGAACATCCCTACAACATTCACCCAACTACTAAACACACCGACAAGGATACACGTAGTACGTGTATGAATATGTACATACTACTGCAACGTATGTACCATTATTGTCAAACAGATACTGTACATATCGGCACCGCTCAGTATTTGGAGGGGGTGGGTATTTTTGGGGATCTCCATAGTATCAGCTGTAACTTTGGGGGATGTTTTCTTTCAAAATATTGGAGTCAGTGGAGGAATTATGTGAGGGGGTGGATTGTTTGGTCGAATCATTACGTACCGTCCAAGTAGTGTCTTGAGCTCTTGAGCCACCGGTTGTAATGTGTATTTCTCGTTTCTCTGGCCATCCGGTCGGCCCAAATGACTCATGAGCACCACAGATCTTGCACCTTTCTCCAACGCATACTTCACTGAATCTAACGCCGCCACTATTCTACAACGCAAATAACACATAGGTATTGTCTCGACAATACCTACATACGCAGTTCTATCCGGGGAGATTGGTGCAACACTGTACGTACCCCTGCCTATGATGGTGTACGTACAATTTCAACAGCAAGAAAACTTGGCAATAACGTACATCATGGTTACACATGACACACGTAATGGAACACAATTGATCATACCCATACCGCTGATTGTTGGTAATCTTCCCATTTTTCATTGGGACATTGAAATCCACTCTGAAAAGAGCATACATAACATGATACGCACCACAAACATACGAAACAGGTTCGATACTGTGTTGCACATACATACAGGATAGAAGAGGGTGCAAAATGCTCATGTATTTACCTCATCAAAACTCGCTTGCCGTTCAAATCGAGACTATCAATGCCGAGCTTGTGAAGCGCCATAGTTTCACTTCACTGCTGCATGCAATAATCAAGGAAGACCCTTCTCCGTCTCCAGTGAGTAGATGTATAGTGGATGCGAGATGCGATGCTGATGAAAATCCGACGGGTGATGTCAATCAAGTCCACAATTTCATCAGGTTACCATGGCATAGACCACTGGAATATCACTTGATCGTTCCACGGACTTCTAGAGAGCTTAGGCGGACAAAGGAGTCCACGAATTTATTTTTTTGTGCGGACACTAGGTGTGATATCCAGAACGGAATGACTATCTTTCAACACGCGGGAGTTCAAACTGGGAATCTTCTGAGTGAGATATCTCTGCACATGCTCCACAGAAAGAGATGCGGTTTTTTGGAGAAGAAAGAAAAACGATTTCTGCATCATACTCTTCACTGATAATTGGTCTTGACAAATGTTCTTTGTATGCTTTTTAGCTCAGGAACGATGAAGCGCAAACAAACGAAGGTCAAAAAGCTGTCCAGTGGATCATCCCAGTTGTGATTTTGTACCACACTATATTTTTGGGTGAATACCCCATGGGCTATACAAAATCAAGTGGTCTGATGGGGTTATGCAGTGTTTGGTTTATTATGAGATCCTGTATGTGTTTTAGGGCATAATTGAAGTTAAAACAGGGTTATTCTAGTACAAGACATGATCAGCTAGGCCTATAAGCATAGTAACTTGGTGTAGGAGTAGCTATAGCTAGCCTATGATCAGCTTACATCGGTAAGTTAAGGTACCCTACAGTACATGGATGGGGTTATACACCAGGGGGATATAATATGTTGGGGAAATACTCAGGGGGATATACACCCAAATTATGGTATTCCTATTATCAATTACTGCTGTTTGCAACGATGATTTGTGATGTGTATAACTGGTCCTTGTTCTATGCTGTTTTCCTTCATTCTCATACGCAGTAAGTGCACTGCATGGTGAGTAAGTGAGTGCACTATGTAGGATGTGAAAAAGTGGGCATCTGTTCAGGTATATAGCTTAGCCTTGATGTAATATCTGGTAAAATTGAAGGAGATATTGTTTTCGAATGACAAGATACCTACCAAACCTAGTTGCATGCCAATTTTGTGCTATAGTACTCTGGAGTGTAAAAGCTGCCCTGTGTTCCACATGTTACATGCATGGACTTCTACCTGATGTCCAGTACCAAAATAGAGTGCTATGTCCGTGTACTTTCTAGATGTCTGTGATCGTTCCCTCGCCTTCCGAGTCCAAATCCAAGCCAGCACAGCAGCGCAAGGACTTGCCAGCCAGCAGCGGACGAAGAAGTTGATTCTGATTGATCATCATCGACTTGCAGTTGCCACTGCAATAATCTGATCAAAAGCAAAAGGGTAGCGCAATCATGACATTGGAAGAGGTAAGTAAGGCTTGCAAAGATAGCAATATCGATCCATATTACTCGTTCAGATACTCATATTACTCGTTCAGATGTATGTACATACATCGTAGTACGTAGTATGGTCGTTTACGATCTTGGTACCTATCTGATGCCTGTCATAGGAATTCAATGCTGCTGCTGAGAAGGTGAAGAACTTGAAGAGCAAACCGAATGATCAGGAGTTGCTTGAAATCTACGGACTCTTCAAGCAAGCCACAGTTGGAGACAACACTACTGGTACGTATGTACGTAACGTACTCAACAACCGTACGGGACGTACATACATACTACATACATACGTGCACATGTATAGATAGGCTGAGCAAGGTTGGCAGTGCACGTAAGTCAATAATCAGCCCGGCGTGCGACCCTTTAGTAGTTCTTGATCTTTTCTTGGTCACTTCTTTGTCAGAGCCATTCGGTGGAAAGATGGAGTGACCAAGACCGTTGGCAGAACTTTTAGTAGCAGCGTAAGTAGCGAGAATAGACAAGCGCCGGGCAGCGGTCAACAGATTTCGATTTTCCTTCACTACCGTATTTACCGGTGCATAGCCCCATGGGGGTATGCAAAAATTGAGAGGTCCCATATGGGGGTATGCATAGGGGGGGGTTATGCATTGGGGGGGGTTATGCATGGGGCATTTTTTATGTTTTTGAGAGGTGCGCAGAGGCATATTTTTTAGGTCAAAAGCACGTGTTGTAGGGCATAATTGAGGTCAACACAGGGTTATTCTAGTACAATACACCCCCAAGAAGGCTTATAGGCATCTTAGCTTGGTGTGGGAGTGGCTATGGGTAGCTTATGACCAGCTTACATAGGTAGGTTCAGGTACTGTACAGTACATATGGGGGTATGCATAGGGGGGGGTTATGCATTGGGCACTTTTTATGTTTTGCCAATATGGGGGTATGCATTGGGGGGGGGTTATGCATTGGGGGGGGTTATCTACCGGTAAATACGGTATGTACGTAACTGCCAACTCAGCTCAGCCTATCTGTACGTACAATATACTATAAGCGTATTGTTACGTACTGCGCACGTATGGCAATAGCGTCCGAGGCCAGTACTTTGTGTACGTAAACTAGTTCTAGGTATGTAAGGCGAGTTTAGCCAAAAGTCCCCGGACCGGTCTCTGGTGGGGTGCCTAAGTCCGCAGCTGTGTCCGAGGGTAGCGGGTTCCATTCCCGTTCGGTCCTATTTCTCTCCCCCTTTTCGGAGCCCGGCTATCGCCGTACGGAACGCGGCACGTCACAGTATGCATGCGCGCACACACACGTACACGTACGTAATGTACACAGTCACCATAAACGACGTACATTGATTATGTAGCATTAAAATAGTTTTTTGATCTCTGTTTTACTGTTTAGCCAAGCCTGGCATGCTCGATTTCAAAGGCAAGGCCAAATGGGATGCTTGGAGCTCGAGGAAAGGCATGAGCAAGGAAGACGCTATGCGAGCCTACATCGACAAAGCCCAGATCCTCATCGAAACCTATGGCCTGTGATACGCCCGCTATGCATTCGGATAGCTACTGTAGGTTCACGTTCACATGTAGTCAGATGATACTACTATCAAGAACTAATAAATAACCCAATAACTTCTTTTCATGCTGGGTTACAGTTCTTGACAGTTGTACAAAGTGACGAAGGATAACTATTTGCCTCTCTCGATAACAGTGTGCCACAGTGTGCGTTGTTCTCAACCTGCACCTGGCAGCATTTATCACACTCACGCGCACACACCTGTAGTAAATTTTTTACAAAATCTACACAACAATTGCATGCCAAAGAAAGAACACTTGCAAGTTTTGCATACATTTTGTAAAAAATTTACTACAGATGTGTGCGCGTGAGTGTGATAAACGCTGCACCTTTAGCCACGTGCAGGTTGAGAAACACGCACTCTGTTATCGAGAGAGGCCAGAGAGAGTTCGCTATGTCACTCAATTCGTCCTGTGTCGTTTGCATGCACTTCTGCTAAATAATAGGAGTACACGAAGCATGGAACGAAATCCGCATTTTGTGAATCTACTTTACGCAACACGACTTGAGTTCCATAGCGAGCTGTCAGTGGCTAGACTATACTAGTGAGATTTGCCAATTATTTTCTGCCAATCGTTTGTGATTTATGGCGTGCACAACTTTGTGATTGATGCATTCCGTTCCATGTGTGCTACAATCATAATTTACAATTCAATACACTACTACGTGCCTACGCCTTCCAAGAGCAATGTAACGTAACGAACCGCACACAAAGGCAGTAGCGCAAATCCAGATCAAAATAAAAAAAATCAACAAAGATGAGCCTAAGTACTTCACCTTATTGCATCTGATCAAGCCAAAGGTAGGGAACGTAGCGCCTTGCTTACGATTGCATAGTCTGATTGCTGCAGGTCAGTCAGCGCACTTTCCCGCGCCAGTACATCCAGAAAACGCATGTGTTCGCAACTACTGATACGCGCTTTGACAGACGGAGGCAGGCTGAGAGTCCAGGCGTTGGCGTGCAGCCAGGCGTCATCTGTATTCCTCCCATCCTCCACAGCTTCGTCCACTACCATCTCCACCTTCACTTCCACCTCTTCCCATTGCACAGACGCGCGCCAACCGCACCTCATTCTATCCACGTGCGCCTGCGAAGAAAAACACACCCCTGTCGGTGTAGGCTCGCATAGTGTTTTCCTTGGAAGGGCGTAGATCATAGTATTGAATTGTAAATAATGATTGTAAGGTGGAACAAAATGTGAAGTTGTGTACACCCATAAGTGGCGGACGATTCGCAGATTGGCAAATATAGTCTCACCGGCTGACAGCTCGTGTGGAACTCCATCGTGCTCACTGGGTCCACAATGCAACTTGCATGCTGTGTGTGCTCCTCGCGGGAGGCAGTGCAAAGACAAATCATACAGTAGCACCTCTCTTGCCTCTCCTCGAGCTACAAGTGCATCCTTTTTGGCCTGTGCCGTGGCTGAAATCGAGCTTTATCACAGGCTCGACGCGACAAATGTCAGTAAAATTTTTGAGATCAGAAATGCCAAAACTTGCAGTGTTCTTCTTTGGCATGCAATTGTTGTGTAGATCTAAAAATTACTACAGTGCTGAGTGTGATAAATATAAGTGCCATTGGCGATTTTTGGCACAGCTGGCACATCTAAAAAAGGCAAATAGTTATCCTTCAAGTCACTTTTGTACAATTGTCAAGATACTGGCATGGGATTATTGGGGTACCTCTCTTAGTTACTTAGAATAGTAGTATCATGCTGACTACATGTGAACACAGTAGCTATACAAATGCATAGCGGGCCATGGGGGTCTCGATTAGTTCTATCTCAGTATGCCTTTTCCAGTCCATTGGCCTTTAAATTTTTGTGACTATTTTAATGTTACATAATCAATATACGTCGTTTATGGTGCCGTGTGTACTTTATGTACGTGTACGTGTGCGTACGCGCATGCATACTGTAACGTGCCGCGTTCCGTACAATAGCTGGGCTAAAAAAAGAGAGAGAGAAATAGGACCCGAACGGGAATTGGACCCGCTCTTCTCAGACAGAGCTGCGACTTGAGGGCACCCCACCAGAGACCGGTCCGGGGTTTTTGGCTAATCTCGCCTTACAGTACCTAGAACTAGTTTACGTACACAAAGGTACTGGCTCGGAGTCTCGACGCTATACCATACTTTGCAGTACTTAGTCTACGCTTATAGTATATTGTACGTACAGATAGGCTGAGCTGAGTTGGCAGTTACGTACATAGTGAAGGAAAATCGAAATCTGTTGACCGCTGCCCGGCGCTTGTCTATTCTCGCTACTTACGCTGCTACTAAAAGTTCTGCCAACGGTCTTGGTCACTCCATCTTTCCACCGAATGGCTCTGACAAAGAAGTGACCAAGAAAAGATCAAGAACTACTAAAGGGTCGCACGCCGGGCTGATTATTGACGTACGTGCACTGCCAACCTTGCTCAGCCTATCTATACATGTGCACGTATGTATGTAGTATGTATGTACGTCCCGTACGGTTGTTGAGTACGTTACGTACATACGTACCAGTAGTGTTGTCTCCAACTGTGGCTTGCTTGAAGAGTCCGTAGATTTCAAGCAACTCCTGATCATTCGGTTTGCTCTTCAAGTTCTTCACCTTCTCAGCAGCAGCATTGAATTCCTATGACAGGCATCAGATAGGTGCCAAGATCGTAAACGACCATACTACGTACTACGATGTATGTACATACATCTGAACGAGTAATATGAGTATCTGAACGAGTAATATGGATCGATATTGCTATCTTTGCAAGCCTTACTTACCTCTTCCAATGTCATGATTGCGCTACCCTTTTGCTTTTGATCAGATTATTGCAGTGGCAACTGCAAGTCGATGATGATCAATCAGAATCAACTTCTTCGTCCGCTGCTGGCTGGCAAGTCCTTGCGCTGCTGTGCTGGCTTGGATTTGGACTCGGAAGGCGAGGGAACGATCACAGACATCTAGAAAGTACACGGACATAGCACTCTATTTTGGTACTGGACATCAGGTAGAAGTCCATGCATGTAACATGTGGAACACAGGGCAGCTTTTACACTCCAGAGTACTATAGCACAAAATTGGCATGCAACTAGGTTTGGTAGGTATCTTGTCATTCGAAAACAATATCTCCTTCAATTTTACCAGATATTACATCAAGGCTAAGCTATATACCTGAACAGATGCCCACTTTATCACAACCAACATAGTGCACTCACTTACTCACCATGCAGTGCACTTACTGTGTATGAGAATGAAGGAAAACAGCATAGAACAAGGACCAGTTATACACATCACAAATCATCGTTGCAAACAGCAGTAATTGATAATAGGAATACCATAATTTGGGTGTATATCCCCCTAGTATTTCCCCAACATATTATATCCCCCTGGTGTATAACCCAATCCATTTACTGTAGGGTAGCTTAACTTACCGATGTATGCTGATCATAGGCTAGCTATAGCTACTCCTACACCAAGTTACTATGCTTATAGGCCTAGCTGATTATGTCTTGTACTAGAATAACCCTGTTTTAACTTCAATTATGCCCTAAAACACATACAGGATCTCATAATAAACCAAACACTGCATAACCCCATCAGACCACTTGATTTTGTATAGCCCATGGGGTATTCACCCAAAAATATAGTGTGGTACAAAATCACAACTGGGATGATCCACTGGACAGCTTTTTGACCTTCGTTTGTTTGCGCTTCATCGTTCCTGAGCTAAAAAGCATACAAAGAACATTTGTCAAGACCAATTATCAGTGAAGAGTATGATGCAGAAATCATTTTTCTTCTTATTTTCCAAAAAACCACATCTCTTTCTGTGGAGCGTGTGCAGAGATATATTAGCTCAGAAGATTCCAAGTTTGAACTCCCGCGTGTTGAAAGATAGTCATTCCGTTCTTGGATATCACACCCTAGTGTCCGCACAAAAAAATAAATTCGTGGACTCCTTTGTCCGCCTAAGCTCTCTAAAAGTCAGTGGAACGATCAAGTGATATTCCAGTGGTCTATGCCATGGTAACCTGATGAAATTGTGGACTTGATTGACATCACCCCGTCGAATTTTCATCAGCATCGCATCTCGCATCCACTATACATCTACTCGCTGGAGACGGAGAAGGGTCTTCCTTCATTATTGCATGCAGCAGTGAAGTGAAACTATAGCGCTTGCGCGAGCTCGGCATTGATAGTCTGATTTGAAACGGCAAGCGAGTTTTGATGAGGTAAATACATGAGCATTTTGCACCCTCTTCTATCCTGTATGTATGTGCAACACAGTATCGAACCTGTTTCGTATGTTTGTGGTGCGTCTCATGTTATGTATGCTCTTTTCAGAGTCGATTTCAATGTCCCAATGAAAAATGGGAAGATTACCAACAATCAGCGGTATGGGTATGATCAATTGTGTTCCATTACGTGTGTCATGTGTAACCATGATGTACGTTATTGCCAAGTTTTCTTGCTGTTGAAATTGTACGTACACCATCATAGGCAGGGGTTAGTACAGTGTCACCGATCTCCCGGATAAACTGCGTATGTAGGTATTGTCGAGACAATACCTATATATTTATTTAGCTCTCAAATAAGTGGCGGCGTTAGATTCGTGAAGTAGTTGAGAGAAGGTAAGATCTGTGGTGCTCATGAGTCATTTGGGCAAACAGATGGCCAGAAAGAACGAGAAATACACATTACAACCGGTGGCTCAAGAGCTCAAGACACTACTGAACAAGCTCAGTGAGTTGAGCCAAACAATCCACCCCTCACATAATTATCATGACTCCAATATTTTGAAAGAAAACGTACCAGAAGTTACAGCTGATACTATGGAGATTGCCCAGAAATGCGGAGGGCCTAAAAATACTGAGCGGTG